>MKEJ01074033.1:0-10575 GCA_001753735.1 Embelia ribes | reverse complement strand
AGCTCCTAAACTTTAAGAATTTCGTGGCTCTCTCTCCTCTATCTCATCTGTCTTTTTGCTGGGTAAAAATAAAACACTCACTGCCTAAGCCGTTTGAACGACATTAAGTACCGTTCGATCGGTACCTTGACACTGCCAAAACTCAGTTCAAAAACTGATAAAATGTTCTAATCAACTCTAAACTTCACTCTTCAACTTCAAACTCCATTCTATTCATGCCAATCTTTCGAAATATATATTCTAAGATTATTATAAAGTAGTTCCTCATTTGTACTAATTATTGTAAGGTCACAACATCTCGTTTTAACTCGATAACAATACTAAAACTTCAAACTCATGCTACATTCTAAACTAATGTAACAACTTCTTACTTCGGTACTTCTACAATTATGCTACAACTTCATACTTCATTCGATAATACTTCATATATTTCTACAATGATGTAATAATAATATTATAAATCTCGATAATATTATTATAAATGCGAAAAATTTATTTGAAATTTCTGGGACGTTACAATCTATGATGGTGTGAATTGATAATTAAGAGAGTAAATAATATAGAAATATGAACGACAATAAATAATATCATGTTGTTCGGTCACGGAACATTGTCAATCCTAAATAATCAAAGGCATGATATTTTTTTTTTCCCACATTTGATATTTATGGTAAATACAATGGGATAAGGTGAGAAAATATTACGAATTGATAAAAAAAAAAATATGATGGTTTCTTTAGATTTAATTCAATAACATTATTTAGACTCAAGGAAATGAATTGAATACTTTTCGAATTCATATGCTCTATATGCGTTAATGCACTACAACAATCAAAGCGGTAAATAATTGGGGAAGAAGCGGAGCAACGCCAAAATGGATAGCAACATGCCAAACATAGATTAAATAAGCAAGTGCAACTGGAACTGTTATACAATGACGAATAAGATGTATGAAAAAATCACTTTGAGGCAAATAAATCACTTGGGGAATATTGAAATGAATTATTTCCTTGTACAATAACTAGTATTTAGACTAGTAATATACAAAAAAAGCTCATAATTAGAGTTTGTTTGCTCGTACCTTTTGAACTTGAGTTTTTTCTGCTTAAAGGTGTTGTGCAATTAACTGTGCAAGTTTAAAAAAAAAAATTTAATTACATTAATGTGTTTGAGAGTTTATTTAATATAAAAAAATTAAATTTTTTTACCCCAAAGATGCAAACCAAATATGTTTCATAGTTTAAAAACCGAAACCCGAAACTAAAAAAATCAAGTCTAGAAATAAAGAAGAGGAAAATTGCTTAAATAAAGAAGGAAAACACTGTTATTAGTTGTCGCAAAAGGATGTGTATAGGATCGAGCACAGGCTAGTAATCCTCTTCGTCAGAAAATGTCACACAAAATTGCGTGACTTCTACGTGAGTAAAATCCCCCTTTCGTAGGTGAACCCTTTGCGTACTCACTATATCTTGCTATTCGACGATCAGAGAGAGAGAGAGAGAGAGAGATTTAGGGGAGGGAGGATGCAGTCGCTACAGGAGAAGGCGTCGGAGTGGAGCGGAGTGAATAAGGGAGACGCCTTCGCCATTGACGAGACCAATCTCTTCAACAAGCTCGGTCTTCAGACCTTCATCTCTCTCTCCACCAATTTCTACTCCAGGTCTCTCTCTCTCTCTCTCTCTCTCTATATATATATATATATATATATATGATTCTGATTGAATTACTTCTGAGTGAACATGAATTGAGAAAATGAATTAGTAGTAATTGGGTGAAAGTTGAATAATACGATATGCATGTATGTGCCGAAAGGGAGCCTATTCCTAAATTTTGACAGATTTTTTATGTAAAATCCACTGTGCGGCCCCTCCTGAGAGAATTCCCTCCCCCTCTACATGAAAATACTGGATCCGCTAATGTGTATGTGTGTATTCAGATACATGTGTTTATGTGATTTTGAAATTTGATTTTGAATTGTTCACTAATTGCTACAAATTTCTACTTCAAGTCTCTCTCTTTTTGTTTACATATATACTTATGTGGATTCTTATTTGATTGGTTCTTATTAGGGATGTGCTACCATCCCATTTCAAAAACCTAAACTGTAAGGGAGAGATGCTTTATATTCTTTATTATTATTCAACTCATTCTTCACTTGTGGCATATTTTTGAACCAACAAGTGCAATTTAACTTTGTTAATTGGTTGCGGTTGATTGGAACCCAGAACTTTTGTTTATCATTGTGAGGATGTGCTACTATCTCACCTAAAGCTTAAACTATTAGGAGGCACATTATATTTTTATTATTATTCAACTGATCTGACTAAATTGAGGAAATTCATAGTTGGAGAAAAATTAAGATATGTATGTGCTTGTGTATTCAGATAAATGTTGATGATATAATATTTTTTTTTAATTTTGTATTAGGGTATTCAAGTGATTGTTACTTTTGTATTTACAAATGCACAGATTGGAACTAGTTCTTTTTTTCTTTTTTCTTAAAAAAAATAAGTAAAACTATATAGATAATCTCGTTGAGGGACAATGAACCGACAATTATGAACTCTATACTGATAGTAGTTCTGTGTTTGGGACTAGGATTCATCATTAAAACTGATGGAAGGAATGAAAATAGTTCTTTATGTGCATCTATTAAATAGAAAAGGTTGAAGCTTCAAAAAAATCCGTAAAAGTCCAACCTTTTGAGATCCCTTTTTTTATTACTTTTTCCTTGCATTCAATTTTTCTTGGAAAATGTAAGAAACTCTTGCTTCATTTCAATTTTTTTTTTTCATACTCTTTATACCTTTAACTCCGCCTATGCATTTATCATAAGTAATTGCCAATCCTAAGCCTGGATAAACAAGGAAGGTGGCAGTAGGCTGTGACGTCCAACCATATCCTATGGGTGCGATCATATCATCACTTATGAATCGTATCCCATTAGGAATCCGAATTTAAGCCTGATTGTGCGAGAATGGTACTAGGATGGGAGACCTCCTGGGAAGTCCTCATGTTGCACCTTGGGAAAGTGAGGATATTTCTAGGATGGGTGACTGCTGGGATGTCCTCGAGTTCCACGACCCCTTAGCCGACCCCAATTCTTGGGATTAACTCTTGGTGAAAGAAGAAGAGGAAGATACTTCCAAGAAAAATGGCAGATTTGGTGATACAATAATTTTGATCAAGGCTAAGAAAAGACATTAAAAAAGAAAATAAAGGAATTTTGACAAACTTTAAATTTTCCCTTTTTAACCAAAAAGTGTGGAAAATGTACATTTTTCTCCACCATATACTAAATATGTACAATTGCAACCAATAGGGGCAGAACCAAATATTCAAAATAGGGGTGTTGAACAAAAATTATTATGGATGGCTAAAAAAAATTATTTGGGGTGCCAAAATCACATAAAATTCTTACACACAAAAATATAAGATATTTAATAGGTTTTCAAAATGAGTAATGATATTCATATAAACTAATATGTACATACCTATGTTACCAGGAACACGAATTGTTATGGATACAAACTAATATGTACATACCTATGTTACCAGGAACACGAATTGTTATGGAATATGAAACGAAAACGGGAACGTGGTATGCTACATATTGTAAAATGCGGTACGGTAAGGGTAGCCTTCTACAGGTTACCTTAGTATATATGAGGCCACCATATTAAGTTTCGTAAAGGTCATCTAATTAAATCTAGCTTAAACTTCTGTAATTGTTTTGAAATATGAAATATAATTCTTTCAAACTTGAAACTAAAAGAAATAACGTCAATATTTTACTTGTTTATATTATATTTCTCTCCGGAAATAAATTTTAAGAGTGCAATTGTCTCGGATTGCCTTGATTCGCTAAATTTGGCGATTTGGTATAGAGGTGTATCACATTTCAGAACGTTCGTACCAATTCGCAGTTCATTAGGATATTAGTGATTTTGGTGCCATAGGTACATACTCTTGTGTGGCAAGATCTTATCCGTTAATTGTTATATTTTGTGGATTAGTACTATATTTAGGGAGGAGATCAACGTCCATGATCTTTCTACCCAAGTGTACATACAAAGTATGTACCATTAGTTGATATGCATATCATTACTCTTACAAAGTTATGGGGATGCTACATTAAAAAATATATGGGCATGCTAAAGCCTCCCAACAAGCTTTGGACTTCGTCCCCGATGACGAGGGCTTGCATGGTGTCTAATATTAGACCGTTTGGTTAAATAATTTGATCTTTTTTTTACCTTATTTTGTTCTCTTGGTTCAATTGATTTATATCTTTCTTTCTTCAGGCGCAGATCCAACATGATAACACAGGGGTGGACTTGGGGTGAGGGGGGAAAATTTTTAAAAATTCTGGATCAACCTTACCTATGCTGATTATTAGTATGTTCCTATATTTGTCAACTCAATCCGGAGTTCAATTCCAATAGATTAATATATTTCTTTCAACTGATTGGTACTTCTCAAAAGAATTTTGTTTTGAATTATCATTATTTGAGGTTAATAATGTGCAGTAAGAACATTGCGCATTCTAACTTTTCTTTCTTTTTATTTGGAAAGAGCTTTTCAGTAGTCATATGTCTCACATTTGTGCGGTCATATATTTTACATTTATGCATCTACAAAAATACATTCACGCTAGCAAAACTTATCACATTATATTACCTTAGACGTCCCTGTAAGCTAACATAGTTACATAATAATATGGCCCCTATTTTATATTGTTGAATATAATAAATAATATGGCATGATTGTACCTAACAGTGTAATCTTTAAGATGAGATGGTAGCACATCACTCAACATGGTATCAAAACAAATCAATAGTCATAACTCCTGGGTTTAAATCTCACCATTCCACAATTATTAAGAGAAAAAAGTTGATTTGGACTTATTGGCTCAAAATACACCACAAATGAGTGTTGGATATAATAAATAATATAATGTGCCTCTACATAACAACTTGAGCTTTTGATGAGATGATAGAACATTACTTTAACATATATTAAGATTCACACTAAGACAAAAATATTGTCAACACAATCACAAAGAAGTAAAGATAATTGAACTCATTTATACTGCTAGAATCATAGCTGGAGACATTGTAAATAAAATCAGGAAAACATCTCATTGCCTTTAAAATATTAGGGAATCATTGTGTTGGAGACCGGATAAATCAAATTAGGACTCCCAGGTAAACCCAGGAGGAAAAAGTTTAGTTTTTTGGTGTGTGTACATTTGTGCGTGTGAGAGCAAGGGGGATAATCTAGGTTATCTTTTTTTCTTCTTCTTCTTCTTTTTTTTTTTTTAAGGCTGGAATGCAAGTAGCTTTAAATCTTAAAATGTAAATGTTGATTCCTAACCATTGGACCACTCATCATCTTTATGCTGAACAGGCCAATGTCGATATTCTTACTTGACTTGAAAACATTTATTCATAGCAACGTACATTTTTGAATATTCTTTGGGGCGCTCCTGTTCACCAACTAATTTTGTCAAAATTTTGACTGACCTTAAAGTTTTGGGCTTGATATTGTCATTAGGGTTTATGATGATGAAGAAGAGTGGTTTCGTTCAATTTTCGCAAGTTCAAAAAAAGAAGATGCGATACAGAATCAATACGAATTCTTTGTGCAGAGAATGGGAGGCTCTCCACTCTATTCCCAGAGAAAGGGTAAGTAATTTTTTTAAATCAGGCAAATAGTATGGCTATATATGCATGTTGCTTTTTATTTGTTCATTAAAATGTACACCTTTTCATGAGAAAGGAAATCGGAAGAACATTGATGAGCTTTTAGTGTGCTGTTGCATATATGTGTGTCTTTATGTTTGTGATAGATCCTTTTACTCTATTTCTCTCTTGATATTAAATGTGCAAACATGATATTTGTTTTGCATATTCTGTGTTCTTCCCTTATCTTTTGGGACGTATAAATCCTATATGTGAGAGAGTCATAGCAAGTAACCATTTTCACAAGGGTGGAGTCTAATGAAACTATTTTCCATTGTTATTTAATTTAAGTGACTAAATAACAGCTCACTAACTGAGCCTTTTGCATTGGAACTGAAGTAATTCTGGATGTTTTTCATCAGAAGTATCCCCGGGTGATCAAGAAGAATCTTTTTTTTTTGGAATTTAGATCAAGAAGAATCTTTTCAGTCACCAAGAATACATTTTCTTTTATTGCCATTGATTACCTAGTTAATTTGATCCCAATATGAAGTTTTTTTCACCTTCTAACTATTTGAACATTGTCATGACGTAAGATTAAAAGAAGAAAAGAAAAAACCAGAGAAGAAAACTAAAGATTGGGAGTTGAACATACTTATATAACGTCCTTTCTTGGGCAAGTACAAATCTTGATTTCTCATTCCTGGCATTGCGGTCAGATCCTACCTGTCATTATTTGGATAACGTCCTGTATGCTCAACACATGCTGTCATTTTCTTGAAAATTTCTGTGCATGGTCGAACATGTACATTACATTTTTACACTCAAGCATCACTCGCTCTGGATTATCCCCATCTTCTTGTTACTAATGTTCAATGGTAGTGGCTTGAGGGCTCAAGGCTATTACAAGAAATCAAAGAGGAGATGCAGCTTATTTTGTCCTTGATTTCCCAGGCCATCCTGCTCTAATTGGGCGGCATCGTCCATTTCCTGTGACACATCAAGCAGCCGAGAGGTGGTTACATCATATGAAACTAGCATTGGATGACACGACAAGTATCGACGACGACTCAAAAATTAAAATGATGAATTTTTTCAGGTAAATGCTAATCAGGATACAATTCACTTCTTTATCAATTGTACCACATGATTTGTTATACTCTTTTATCATTTATGAAGTCGAACTTATTGGATTTTATGCTATTGTTGCTTCAGGCATACTGCGTTCTTCCTTGTTGCTGGAGATGAATTGAAAAGTCAAAATAAAACCGTTCCTTGTAAGCACGGAGCCAGCAAACAAGCTGCTGTTTAGCTTCAGAAGATATTTCCAGAAGTCATTTTGTATGCTAAGTAATGAGATAAGGCTATTTATTCTCTTTGAACCATAAAATGGGGTTATTTGTGATCTCACAACATAATTCAGAATTAGATAACTTCATAAATTTTACATGTTGGTAATGGTAGCAAACAGCATTTGGTCCTAAAAGTTTATGCATGGCTTGATTTCATTGGGTTGCAACTCTTGTAAATTAGAACTGTTACAAATGGGGTTGATGAGCTTACAGAGAGGTTAAATCGTATTGAAATTTTCCTATTTCTTATGGTCTCCAATAGATAGTTGAGTTGATGAGCTCATAGAGTGGTTACCGTTATACTGACTAGTCCAAATTAAGACTTATCTGAAAAAATATCTATTTAGCGTCGATGACATTAAGAACATCTATAATAACATCTATGATGTTGATGGCTTGATGCTTAAATAGGAATAGTAGCAATATTTCCCATATGCCACATAATAGGCACGTAAGCATCAGCCGAATTCTTAAATATTTCTTTTCTAGTGCAATCACTTCTCCCTTTGATACTTAATCTTCAATTTTCTCTGTAGTGCCCTACTCATGTAGGGTGTACACTGGTCGGTTCGAATCGATTCCAGAACACAAGAATCGATCCAATAATGGATCAAAACCTAATGGAACCAAAACCATTGGTTCGGTTCGGTTCCGGTTCTGGAAGAATGAAAACCTTGCATCTATACATTTCGTCAAATGTTTTAAGAAAAAAGATGAATGGTCTTGTTTTCATCATAATTAGGGGAAGAGTAGTTGTTAATTGTTAAAGATTTGAGTGGGAGATGGAAAGTAAATCATCTAATTGAACTAATTTTGAGCATATGCACAATTGACTCCTTTTGCAAATTTTGAGAATGCGCAATCGATACAATTAGAAAAATATGCAATCTATTCTTTGAAAACAGAAATTAAAACGTGTATATATGGATAATATGCATGAATATATGTCTATTTTTCAAGTTTTAAATTTTATTGCTATATATTCATCTTCGTTATATATACACACACACACACGAGACATATCTCGTTCATCACATAACAGTTCCGAATTTGTTTTGTTTTGGTTTGGTTCCGGTCCAATTCTGGTTCTAAAATGATAGGAACAAGGAATCAGGAACTGGACTAAACTTTTCCGTTCTATATTTTTTAGAATTAGAACTGAACAGAAGCTACTATAGAACATAGCGAGAACCGAACCAATGTGTTTGGTTTGGTTCAATTTTCGGTTCCATCTGACTATTTGTGCACTGCTATATTGATGTATCATAAAAAGCTCTAGAGCCCCAACCTTCTCTCTAGTTAAGGATTTTACAAGAATCACTCATTTCAGGGGTTTCTAAAATAAGGATTCTGGAGTTAAGCACCCTATTATACATAATACTTTTTGGTTTCATTTGTTTTTGGAATAACGTTGTTACCGGGTATAATAAGATCATTACATATCTCACCTTAATTCCTTTTATTTACTCTTTTTACCTGGTTGAATATTCAAACTCCTTTTTTAGGTCTTATAGCAGCACAGAGAATCAAAGCCAAACACAGTGGGAGTGGTTATCTTCCTTTATGTGTCCAAAGAGAGATTTGAAACTATCAACTATCCAAGGTCATTTTCTATTTTCCAAAATCAGTTCTCGCTGGTTTTAGGACATAAAACTAATAGTCTTTTCAAGCCTAATTATTTAATACTAATAAAATTTCAATCCACCGTAAGTAAATGAATTCATACTCGATTTGGTGTTTGGATGCATATATATGTGTAGTAAATGTGGATATACCACCAAAAAAGTAACAAAGAAGTACTTGTGTTATGCATTTAAGTATCTACTTTATTTATAAATTGTTATACTGGCAATAGCAATTTTTTCTTTTTAGCAAAATAGGCTTGAACTCGTCCGCAATGAATTAGACAAAAAAGTTTGTATTGCTTTGATTTGCTTGTTATTGCTTTATAAGTAGAGGTAAGCTTTGGGGTGGGTGTAATGTTCCGAAAATTTCAAGTAAATTTTTTTAAAATAAATAATGGTGGGTGTAATATTCTGAAAATTCCGAATAAATTTTTTTAAAAATAAATAATGTTATTATTTATTTAAATAATGTTATTATTTATTTAGTGTTGACATGTTGCATTAGTATAAAATATGACATAAGAGTTGAGGTGTTGGTATTGTTGAGCTGTTACGAGACGTTACATGTTACGATTGTTAGCACATGTGCTATAGTATGAAGTCTTTATGTGCGTATAAAAGTATAAAAGTAAGAAAATTTGTTGCCTTATTGATGACGTTGTATTATAGTGTAGTTACAAGCCATCGTGTCTTCACGAGATTTAGCGCGTACGTGGTAGTACTTGAATAGCATGCCTAGGGTGGTAGAAAAGTAGAAAAGTGTCATGAAATGGTTAGAGGACTCGAGAGTTGGATTTCATGAAGTGTAGAAAAGTGAATGCGGTGTTGTGTCGGAGTTTGCCGGAAGACGCGTAAAATCGTGTTAAATGAGTTTCAAGTATTCAAACAATAATCCGAAGGTGGGAGAACACTTCTATTAATGTCTAGAAGTGATTTGGACTGTTTTGAAAGTTTTAGTCCCGAGGTGTTTGGACAAAAAATTCTCGTAGATCTAATCAATCGAGAAACTATTGGATCGATCCAAAAGTTGGATCCGATAGATCCAACAACAGTTGGATCGATCTAACTGTTTCTTATCAGACATTAAGTGGCGTGAAATAATACTTTGGCTTATCACTTTTTCCCCCAAATTCAGAACAAGATAGAGAAAAGAGGCCACAAAAATTTGGAGAAGAAGGGCCAAATTAATCTAGCTACCGCCTAATCCGGAAATTAAGGCTAGATTCTTCATCCCCGAATTGTGGAGAGCATTTTCAGGTAAGCCACAAATCTCGTCTTGCTAGTTCATGTTACCTCGTTTTCCGTGCCTAGTTGGTACGCGAATTTGAAGTTAATTTTCTTTATCCTAGTGTTAGGTATGCTACTTTTAATTGTAGATTTGAAGTAGTTCGAGTTCGATAGATAGATCGAGGCTAGGGGTGAAGAAGGTGAATTAGGGCAATTGGACGATTTGCTCTCAAAGGTGTTTTAGCTTCATAATAGGTATGAGTAGACTACAAAATAATAATATAAGCGCGAGTTTGTGTGTGTACCCTACGTGTAACTTATATGTTGGTTTCGTTATGTTGAATTATGAGTAGTGTTCGTAAATTCTTAGTTATAGAAATTAGTGGTGTTGAATGAGCATGTGGAGACGTTGATAATGAATTTACATGATTTATGTATCATTCATTCATGATGGGCATTTCATTTTTCATTATATGAGCAAAGATGCCATTTTGATAAAAAAATGAGAATTTCATGGAAGTGACCTTGTATGAGAAACTAGGAAATGAATTTCAATGTGTTGGGAATTTGAAAATGAGAATTTCAAATGGAAAAGTGTTGAAAGTGTTGAAGGCATTAAGAGTGTTAAAATGATTGGCGTTGAAAATGTGTTGGAGCGATGAAGCTCAAAGTGTTGTTGAATTTAAA
>MKEJ01074031.1:0-12486 GCA_001753735.1 Embelia ribes | reverse complement strand
GAATTGTAGTTTAATTCATCAATTGAGAGTGGATTATGCATATTTTACATGTAGGTGATTCGTGTTTGGCAATAGTAATAGAAGGTGATGACTAGGGTTTCCTCTTCGAGTATTCTCGAGTAATTCCTTTTGCATAATCACTAGTGCATTTAGGCTCTTACTGTATTGTGGTTAGAACTACAAGTCTTTATGTATTGTATGCATGATTTTGTGATTTTCATGATTGTGTGTCATAGTTGATGCGAATTGGAGTATTGAGATGGTTATATGATTGTTATGTCATAGTTGACTAAGTATTGAGATGCTGAGCTATAAGTTGTATTATCGTGTAATAGCATCATTATCATTATGTAAGACATGCATATGAGAATGAGAAGTGATATGTGATTTTCATAAATTTTTTATGAAATGTGTGAAAGGGTTTTTGTGAACGGAAAACATATGATGTAATTTCCCAAATGAAAATGTATTTTTTGCAAAATCTGAGCTGATGAACAATTGGAAGGCAGATGGTATGGCTCTCCAATATTCCTTGTCATTGACAGATATTGTTGTTAAAATCTAGATTTAAATCGTAAAATAGTACAAAATTGAGATTTTACATAAAATAATCTAGTCAAATTGTATACAAAATCGATTTTGGGATAAAATTTGTAAAATCTCGATTTTTGGAGGTAAAATCGTAAAATCTAGATTTTACTACCTATTTTCACCTTTTTAGTATTTTTTTGAAAATTGGTCATAAAAATTAAAAAATCCTTAAACTATGCTATTTTAATAAAATCATATATGTATCTATATCTCATTTTGTATTCCCCCATGTATATTCCATCCCCCCTCTCTGACGTTAGACCCACCATCTCTATCTCATTTTTTCATCTTCTCCAATTCTTAATCTATGTGAGTAGTTTCTCCTCAACATTCTAAAGTAAGATTATCTTCACTCTCCATCTCTTTAATTTCTCTTCTCATGTTAGCTTTCAAATTTTCAATGGCATCTTTTTCACTTCCTTCCTCAATCAAACAAATTAGAGATTATGGTTTCTATTCTCATGATTTTTTTTATTACTTCTACTTGTTTTTTTAAATTATTTTTCTATTAATTACATCTTATGATGGTGGTGTGCTGATTAATATTCTAAGTTTGCCATGTTTCCTTAATTTGCTATTCTTATTTTCAATATGTTACAAATAATACTAAAATAAGTCACTAGAATTGTTGCTTATTTATTTCTTTTGAATAGAAAGAATTGATGCATTAAAACTCTATCATATGGTCACTTACTAAAGAGTAAAGACTATAGTTGCACTTCTTCGCCTGTATTGCTATTTTAGTATTTGCAATTTTTGGTATCATATTTTTTAAATTGGTTATTTTATTTTGTAGTTTTCTTGTTGATACAACATGTCAACTTTTGGTTCTACTACTAAATCTAGGAAAAATTCTGCCAGAAATCGAAAGGATGTGGGGTGAGACCATAGGCATAATGTCAATGGTGATTCTAAAAGTGTAAAGTGCAAGTACTGTACTGGGATTTTTACTGGAGGTATTTATCGTTTTAAACATCATTTTTAGCCAGTACCCGTGAAAATATAAAAGATTGTGTTAGTGTACCAGACGATATTAGAAAATTTATGTTAGAAATCCTTCTAAAGAATTCTATGACAACAAAAAAGAAAAGAGATGATATCATCGGTTTAGGGGAGGATTTTATGGTAGGGACAGAATCAATTGTTCGTGGAAAGCGGAAAAATTATTTGATCAGTTTTTCAAATAAAAAAGTTTCCCAAATAACAATTAATCAAATTATGAATAGAGATTTAAGGGAAGAAGCGTATCAACAAATGGCCCTCTTTTTCTATACTAGTGCGATTCCTTTTAACTGTGTGAACAATCCAGAGTTTGCAAAATTGTTGGACTTGGTTGGGAGGTACGGTCTTGGATTAAAGCCTCTATCCTATCATGAACTTAGGGAAAAATACTTGAAAAATAGGTTATTTGAGTGAATGACATGCTTGAGAATTATCGACAAGAATGGAAAAAAACCGGTTGTTCTATCATGTCAGATGGGTGGACAGACAAAAAACACCGGTCCATTTGTAATTTCTTGGTGAATAGCCCTAAACGTAGTATTTTTTGTGTTCTATTGATACCTCTGGTATCTCAAAAATTGTTGTCAAAATACTTGAAATTCTAGATGATGTCGTTATGATGGTAGGGGAAGAAAATATTGTACAAGTAGTGGCAGATAATGTATCAACTTACAAATTAGCTGGAGAAATGTTGATGAAGAGAAGAACAGGAACATTTTGGACACCTTGTGTAGCTCATTGTATTGATTTAATATTAGAAAAGTTTGAGAAAAAGCTTAAAAAAGAGATTTATATATGCACGAGGAATTACAACATTTATATATGCAAGGACCATGCTGATCACATGGATGGAAAGCCACACAAAACAAAGATATTTGATTAGGCCAGTAGTGACAAGGTTTGCTTTATTGTACTTGACTTTGGGATTTTTTTTGAGCTATAAGGTAGTTTGATGGCAATGTTCACTTCTCAATAATGGAGGTCCAAACTACTATTTTGGATGGTGCATTTTGGAAAAATGTAAAAAAATACTTGAAGGCTACATATCCCCTTGTCAAAGTGCTTAAATTGATGGATTCTAATTACAAGCCAGCAATGGGCTTTATATATGAAGTGATGGATCGAGTGAAGAAGAAAATACAAATTAATTTTTCTAACATCAAAAAGAGGTACTTATAATTTTTAGATTCTTACTACGAATATTTATTTTTATTATTTGTTGTTGCTTACAAATCTGCATCTTTCTATTAATATAGATATGAGTCAATTTTAAAAATAGCTAATGAAAGATAGGATCCACAACTTCATAGGCCTTTACATGTTGTTGTTTTTATCTCAATCCTCAATATTATTATGAGCCCAATTTTAAACCCGATCTTAAGATAAAAAATGGGCTATATACGTGCCTTGACACTATGGTCATTGACGAGGAGGAAAAAATGAAGATAAACTTGCAGCTTGACGATTTTAAAAAGTCATAGGGGTTGTTTGGTATTGCACCAGCCATAAAACTAAGAAAACTGAAAGATCCAATAGATTGGTGGGATTCTTATAGAGATCATTGCTCTGAGTTTCAAAACTTTGCAATTCGAATTCTTAGCTTGACATGTAGTACCTCTGGCTGTGAGCGGAATTGAAGTGCATTTGAGATGGTAAGTGTGTGTGTGTGTGTGTGTATTGTAACATCCGTTAGTTGCTAAGGTAAAAAATTAGAGTGGAAGCAACTCTATTATTTTGTTATACTAATTAGTTAATATTCTTATTCATCTATAGGTTCACATAAAGAGAAGAAATCGCCTCCATAAAAAAAAGATGAATGATTTGGTGGTATTTATTATGTACAACTTGAAGCTAATGGAGAGGCAAACAAAACGGGAAGCTATGGAATATAATTTTGATGATATCCCTTCAGATGATAAGTGACTAACCGAAAAAAAAGCTCTAATTCTCCCACAAAGAATAAGGCAGCTGAAAATATGGTTGATACTAATGATAAGGAAGCAAGGGAACTCATAGTTAATACATGTGATATACGAGTTGCATTAGATGTTGAAGATGATTTAGTGATCCATAACATTGATGATGGAGGTAATGAAAACGAAGTATTAGAAAATGTTACTTCTAATGAAACTAATGATAACATAGAAGCACTTGATCAGGAACTAGCAACTGATCCAAATGTACCAGAGGAACAATATAACCACAACGATAGTGTTGATGAAGATGATGGTTTGTGAAAGGATGGAAGAGACGCTGCTAATTTTTATTAGTTACTCCTATTTTTTTAGTAGCATATTTTGTCTTCAAACTATTAGATACGTTTGATTGTAATTTTTTGACCAATTGTATAAGGTTAAAACTGTAGTATTTTGTTGTCTTTTACATGTTTCCTAAGGTTTGGGTGCTAATATTTATCATTGAATGGTTTCTTTTTATTCAGACTAAATGTCGAGAAACTAGGTATTTTGCAAATTCTTCTATAATTTAGCTTTAAGTTGTTACAATTTGTCTTTTTCAATTGGAACTTTGTTCAATATCTACTGAAATATACTACTGCAATATATTGCAATGATGAGTACAAGTAAATGTATGATTATTATAGCCAACTTCAATTGCGAGTAAAATCTTACGATTTTACAATTCGATTTTACGGACCCTCACCGATTTTGAATAGAATCCCGATTTTAACAACCTTAAATTCACGTAGAAGAATTCAGAAGAGAAATGGAAAACCAATTAGATGCCTACTGTAGAAAACATATAGTATCTTACATGACAAAACAAGGTGACTAAAACCTCAAGGATTGGCCTAGTGGTCAAGGCTTGGGACTTGGTGGTATACTTTAAAGTCTCACATTCAAAACTTTATAGGTGGAAACAATTATTTGGGCCACCCCCGGGGACTTTGGCTTGGTTTTTAACCGGATTGTGTGGGACAGGGGGACTGCATAAATATGAGATTGGTTGAGGTACATGTAAGCTAACCCGGACATCTAATTACCACAAAAATAATAATAAAAAATAAAATAAAATAAAATTTTGATTAGGCTTCAATGTTTATATCCCAATATCTAGTGAGGTTTTTATCTCAATATCCAGTGAAACCCTAAAATGGTTGTCGTACAATAACAAAAATCATTGCGCTCACCTCTATGGTACTAGAGATCTTTTGCGCTATTACAAAGTTCTATTGAACCTACTAGCAGCTAAAAAGGAATAGGAGTCACACTAAACTATGAACTTTACGTTGATCATGAGGCAGTGTGAGGTGAAACAATATATTGCTTTCTCCGTTCTTTTTAGATCTGTAAATAGGTAACATGAGTGACTGCAAACAGTCTTTTTCCCTTTCTAATTTGTGTTTCCAATGAAAACAAGCTTCTTCATCAATTGGCATAATTGCCAACACCAAAGAAAAATTACCAAACTTTCTGAACAGACCTCCAATGCCCAAACCCAACGCATACCCAAAACAAACATCCTAGGCATTCCTGGAGAATATCCACCCACCCTTTAAACTTAAGAATGGAATTCTGATGAACAGTAGTCCCCTAATTCAAGGGGGGCACTGCAAAATATCCCCTATTTTAGGGGATTGAACAGTGTTTGGATACAATGTTGACCTAAAATTTAGGATAGGAAGCCATTTAGATGCACTAGTGCTAAGAAGCACGAACTTCGACACGGACACAGATTCACACGCGAACAACGACACACAAGCGGTAACTTTTGAAAAATACTAGATGCAAATGAGGGGAGGACTCGGAATTTTTTACTTTTTATACTTTCTTAAATAGGATAACTTTGAAAAAGAACTAGTATAAGCATAATTAACTAACATATAGAAGATAAAAGAAACAGAAACTTAGTATAAGCATATTTAACACAACAAATACAATAAAAAAGGGAAAATTTTACCTCATGTCTTGTTTTAATTAGTAACTTTGTTTTAGATTTTCATATTATATACCTTATTTTCCAAGACTGACTAAAATAATCAAAAAATAGAAAGAAAGAAAGAAAGAAATACGGAAGAATGTAATCTATGTAAATGCCTATGTACACTAGCTACACAATAATAATATTGTATTGTACGATCAAACAGGAACATAAAAATAAAAAAGGGAAGTATCGATGTAAATCTATCAATCTTTTAAATCAAAAGGGAAGATTAGAGGGGGTTGTTGCCGATTGTGGGGACTTTCTGATCATGGGAGTCATATCAAAGGGAGTAAGGCTAGGGTCTTTTTTTTTTTTTTAAGTTCTTTTGGGTTTTAACATTTAGTTATGTAAGTACATGATCTTATACTTCGAAAAGTGTGATAAATTGAACCCCAAATTTAAAACAAAAATGGCAACTTGACGTGCATTGTGTTCTTGATGTGTCCTTGGTAACTCTTTTAAGTGTCCTAGATAAGTCCAAAATTAAAATGTTTTATTGGCATTTCGGACACGCCACATGGCATGTGTCCAAGAAGAATCTGAGTCCGTAAAGAGCTCGACACAGATGCGACACCTGATTTAAAGTGTCTGTGCTTCCTACATGGTGTGAGTGCATCAACATTAGTTTGCACCCCACATGAGATATAAAAAAACTGTTAATCTGCAAAGGGGAATAATTCATGTACCCATAATTAAGTACCAAAATTGTACCAACTCCTAAGTGGCAAAATGTTTAGTATTGATCATATTTTAAAGAAAAAATGTTAAAGCTCAAGATCCAAAGTACATAGGAATTTGCACAGTTTCAGTACGGATACTTGTATCATTAACTCTAAAATTAGCACTTTCTCTAGCACATGAATCATCTAACCTAGCCAAGCCGACTCCGATAGCCTAAGTTCAAATCAGTACTTCCAAAAATAGAAGTATTGTGTGTGCGTGTTCACAGCAGAAACAGAATCACCAAAAAAGTAAACTCTAGGTATATATATATATATATATACCGAGGGTTTGATAGGGGGTTTTGTGATCAGTCCATTTAGAAGCCATGAGCATGGTCCTCCTCTGGTTTGCTCTCCTCCTCCAAGGTTCATACTTTGCCACGTCAGATGAATCCGACCACGGCGATAGCAGCAGCGGAGCTGAATAAGCAGAGCGTGGCCTGGAATTAGGGTTCCGGAGAGAGACGAGTACGGAGAGGGCTCTATCTCTGCAACTGAAGGAGGAGGAGGAGAAGAAGAAGACCGTGTTTGGTCTACATATTGCTCTCAGATTATTCATTTCTCCTTGTTTCGATTTTTAAACAAATTCAAGGCTAGGTTTCTCAAAATGGAAAAGATGATGAAGATATATGATAATCAGTTGAATCTGAGCGAATCTCTCAGCTTTCTTTTTAGATTCTCACTGTGAATTTTGTGAATGGTTCCTATTTTTAGATGACCTAAACTTTTCTTCTCTCTCTGGCAGTCATTCTTCCAAGACTGGAAACTCCACGTGACCAAGTTTGTTATTAAGATTATTTTTGTTTTAAAATAAGAGTTATTATATGTATATAAATTATTTGTAAAAAAAAAAATATACAAATTTGTATTTGTGGTTTAAAATTAGTAATGTCATGACATAATATCTCTCTTGCTTAAAACTATGATGATAAAGAATCCAAATTTTTACTGTTTTTATGCATATCATTGATATTATAAAAAATATTCTAAAACGCCTAAATTTTTTTTAATTTAGTGCAAAGTTTTAATTTTTGTTAATTTTATCTCTAATATTCCATTATATTATCAAATAGGCCATTTGGACCATTTTATCATTCCCTTCCATTATTCACCATATGAAATTATATATTTTTAATAGAATATATATTAAACAAAAGAAAAAATCTTAAATACAAAACACATATAATCAGTAACCCATTCTGAAAAATGTTAATGTCGTGTCTCGATTGTTCCATTAGCTAAATTTAGAAACTTTGGAACAATAAATTTGAGAGTAATACTATGCATACCCAAAAATTTTATTCAATTTTCTTACTCGTTGATGGGGATAAAAAAATTAATTCAAATCATTAATACAATATAATTAAAATTTAATTATATTCAAATATTTTTTTTATTTCGTCAATAAATAAAAAAATCAGATAAAATTTTAAGTTGTATGGCATTTTTTTAAATTTGACTGTCCACAATTGTTCTGTATTATCTTACTTTAATCAATTTATTGGGTAATAGAAAAGCAATTGATTTTTTATCTCCACTTTCCGCTTTATTTTTCTCTCTCTACTTCATATGCGACGGTTAAAGGCGAGTGACCCCTGGTCAACAACGACAGCGACTTGTATTATTCCCTCTTCTTCGTAGATTTGAGCCAAATTTAGATTCTTCACATACATTGTTTTTTAAATAAAAAAACTATGAAAATTATGAACAGTACCTTATTATTTAAATAATTTTTTTGTTAAAACCTGCATAAAAAAAATAGCTAGTGAGGCAACTAGTCTCGATTGAGTTTCTCCGTGACAATGGGCTTAAAACCTGCATCGATTGAGGCCTTGACTGCATCCAACACCTGCTGGGTCTTCCTACAAATCCCAGCCCATTTCTTCTCAGGCCCAACTTCATTTAACTTAATACCCCTAACCAAATTAGAAAATTCCCTCACCATCAAAGCCTCTTGAGGAACCTCACTCTCCACACTACACTCACTCACCAGGGGCATTTTCGTCTGTGACCCCACAAAATATGCTGCAGCATCCTCTTTGAAAGGCACGGCAAAGTCATGCATGCGGAGGGTACCCTTTGTCCCAAGGGCAGTTAGGTCCATTGTCAAGTTGGTTAGGAATGAGCAATAGAAGGTTGCTATTTTCCCGTCTTCCCAATACAACGTCGATCCGCAAGAGAGGATTATGCCAGAATCGTTGAGCTCGGGCCCGAGCCAGGCGGTTACGGTTTTGGGAAGTTCGTAGTCGGTGGCCCAGAGGATTGCCTGGATGCAGTACCAGCCGACGTCGCCCAGGGCGCCCAGACTGTCCAGGTCTGGCTTCACACGGATGTTGGTGTCGAGGAAGTGGCGGTCCGCTTCGTATGTGAACGAGCTGTGAATCTAGGCCAATGAAAAGCTTAGATTAGTTGAATCTCTTTCTATCATAATCCTTCTAAATTGAGAATTTGTAAAATAGAATTAATGGCCATTTCTGATGTATTTTACAAAATTGAGCACGTAATCAACTCAACTAAAACAAAAGGATAAAACTTGTACTTTTGAAAAATATTTATACGTACTGTTTTGAGTTGTCCGAATCGTTGAGCATCCGACAAAAGCGCTCTCATCTCGGACGTGCGAGGATGATGTGTCCACATGGTAGCATCCATGAATTGCACGCTATTGGATTCACACGCGTCGAGTATCTTGTCAAGCTCAACCAAGTTCAGCGCCGCAGGCTTCTCCAACAACACGTGCTTTTTCTTCTTAGCCGCTAGTATGGCCCAACTAAGGTGTAGTGTGGTGGGAAGAGGTAAGTATACCGCATCAACACGAGTGTCATCGAGAACTTCCTCATAGCTACCATAGATTTTAACGGATGATGAGAAATAATTTTCCTCCGCGAATTTGGTGGCCTTTTCATGTGAACGGCTTCCGATGGCCCAGATGGTGGAGTTAGATGAGAGCATGATGGCACGGCACATCTTGCGCGCTATATTAGCGCAGCCCAAGATTGCGAAGCGGATCGGAGTTTCGGTCATTTCTTAGGAGCAATATGATCTAGGGTCTCTTGTGAACATATGCAATGGTTGTCCAGCTTATGGTTCTTCAATTTTATGCATTTATTTTTATAATTTCAACGGCTTTAATAAAATACTTGGGCTTTGTATTTCAGGTTAACAAAATTAATTGCTCCATTAGTTTGTTAGCAGTATTCAAGTTGGATTTCAATTTATTGCTCTCATTAATTGCTTTTCGAAATAGACTTAAATTTTGTGTTACAAATATCCTTGTGAATTTAAGGAGAAATGTCATCGGAAGAGACATTACATATCACTCATTGGCATGGAAAACATCTACTATGGTGTTTAGAATTAACAAAATACCAATGCCATATATTGTCAGCATATCGTATACATACAGCATTATTGGCTTTATTTCCTGATCATAAATTTAAGAATTTTCAAGAGTTATTTTGTAATATGAAATCTATTTCACTTTATATTGTTTATTTTCAAAACCGAACGTCATTATGTATTTTGTTTATTTTCAAAACCGAACGTCATTATGTATAAGGATCTACTCCAACCAAAAACATAAAGTAATATTCACCAAAATCATGATTGACCTTAAAGGTTATTTTGTTCACACCATTGCATCCCTTTTTTGGTCCAATTTGGGGCCTACTCTTAGTGTATGTTTGGTTGTTAAAGAAATTGTGAAAAGTTTTCACATTTGGGAATTTTTCATATAAATATGTGTGTGTTTTAGCTTGTAAACACAAAATAAAAAATTAGAGAAAAAAATTTGAGTGTGAGTAAGCAATTTAAAACTCTGCTATGAGAGAGTTAAGAATAGAATTTTGAGGTTACAAAATTTGTGTGAGAATTTTTGTATTCCTTTTTTCTTTTTTTGAGAATTTATAGTGAAATTTATCTCCTTTCTGTGGACGTAAGTACAATTAGCCGAATCACGTTAAAATTGGTGTCTATAGTTTACTTACTCTAATTTTTTGCACTCCAACAAGTGGCATCAGAGCAGTGTTGGCCAGATTTTTCAATTTTTACTCAATTGTAAATTTTCGAACTTGTTCGAAAATTGCATATGAGCCTATAATTGAATTCTCCATTCCAAGTTGAGAATTTTGGTGCAAAAATAATTGTATTTGGCATTCGGGGTAGACCACACACGCCAGTCAAAGAAGCTGGGCAAGGTCAACACTCGCCTGCACGCTTCACACACCATCTGAAGATTGAAGACAAGAAACTTTTACGTACGACCCAAGCGTCCACTCGAGGTTTGGATCTGACCAGGGTTTGACCCGAAAACCGACCCAATAACTTATATCAATGACTCAGTAACCCAGTCTAACCATTGACCCGTTAATCGGTCAAAACATTAACCGTTGACCAGGTCAGCACAAGACCCATGACCCGATCCGACCCAAACCCCGAATCCGACCCAACTCAGTCTGTGCCATGTCAGCAGATAGAATATTTTGTTGCCATCGAGAATATTTCGTCGCCATTAACACAATATTCTGTTTCCGTTGAGTAATATTCTTTTTTATTTTTTAGTGATTCTAGCTCTGATTTTGGCATACCAAGAGGTGTTTTCTAGGTTTTCGACAGTTCTGATCGTAATGGTGACCTTCATTTTTTGAGATTCTATTTCAAAAATATAATTTGGCACATTTGGGCACATATATTATAGAATCGATGGAGGATTATAATTCCAGTGCAATGATCAAATTAACTACCACCAACTATACATTATAGAAATCCCGGATGGAAGATCTTCTCAACTGTAAAGATCTATACAATCCCATTGAAGAAGATGGAATAAAGCCAGACAATGAATTATTGGTCAGATCAGACAATAGATCGACAATTGTATTTTTCACTACTTTGCATAGGAGACCAATGCATATATGCTTTAGAAGAAGCTTAAAAACATGTACCAAGTTAAAACTGCTCGAAATAAGGCATTATTGATGAGATGCCTTATTAATCAGAAGTTGAAGGATGATGCCTTTGTAGCTATTCACACAAGTGAATTTCAGAAATTGGTAAATGAACTCATAGCTGTGGACTTGTGACTTGGTGATAAAGATCAAGTCTTACTATGTTTCAGTTCCTTACCAAACAGTTGGAGACTTTAGTGATATCTCAGCAATTTGGCTCCAAATGGAACTCTTACCATGTCAATGGTTAAAAATGCCTTATTCAGTGAAGAGGCTAGAACAAAAGAGAATGAGGTGAACTAGTTAAATGTTTTTGTTACTGAAGAAAAGCAACATGAAAATGATAGAAGAAGGAATCCAGATAGAATTAGAGGAAGAGATCAGTCACAATCTCAAGCACAATCATAATCTCGTGCCAAGGGAAAAAAGAAGTGTTATTATTATGGTAAAGAAGGCCACATTCAAAAAAACTACTAGAAAATGAAATGCAATTATGGCCAATCAAACAAACAACCAGCCAAATAAGATAGTTCAGCCTTAATAACCATATCTGGAGATTGCGCATTGATTTTTGTTAATGAAGAATCTTGCATGCATACTACTAATTAGGATGTTGAATAGGTGGTAGATACGGTTGTTTCCTACCACGCCACTCCCCGCATTGATGTCTTCACAACATACATGACTGATAATTTTGGTATAGTTATAATAGGTAACTCTACCCTCTCTAATATTGGTACTGGCTATATTTATATAAAGACTGGAATTGGTTGTATTATGGTGCTAAAGGATGTTCAACATGTGCCTGACCTCCGGCTAAATCTCATATATGTGAATGTTCTTGACCAATATGGTTATGACAATATATTCAGCAAAGGTACTTGAAAGCTGACCAAGGGTGCCATGGTTGTCACTAGAGGGCATGTTTATGGTACATTATACAAGACCCACGTGAAAATATTGTAGTGATAGTCTCAATATTATCGAAGATGAGACATCACCAAATCTATGGCATAAGAGACTCGGTCACATGGGGGAGAAAAGATTGCTTACTCTAGCAAATAAGGTGCTTATCCGAATGAACATAGACATATCGCTCAACCCCTGTGATTATTACTTGTTTGGCAAGCAACACAAAGTCTCATTTACTCATTTGCAAAAAGAAGATCATAGTTTTTTAGCTTGGTACACTCTGATGTATGTAGTATGATTGAAGAAGAATCACTAAGCAGCAACAAATATTTCGTTACCTTTATTGACGATGCTTTAAGAAAAGTTTGGGT
>MKEJ01074026.1:0-11911 GCA_001753735.1 Embelia ribes | reverse complement strand
AAACCCGAATCTGAACCCAAAATTTCAAAAAATCCGAAATTTTTTAGATTTTAAACCCGAAACCTAACCATCACTAAAAATTTGGAACCGAATTAAATCGGTTCGGTTCGGTAACCGATACACACTCCTAATACTACATAGTCTCATTCTTATCGTGGAGATGATCATCTAACCGTATATTTTCTATGTTTTTTTTTCTATATGTTATATTGTAGGTGCGGATGAGGGCATAAAGCATCCTTTGCTGCTCGGATGCTCATTGTATATATTTTTGTTGTAGTAGTACATTGGCAATGACGCAGAGTTGATGTTGTATTTTGTAGTTGACGAAGAATATATGTATATCTTCTTTATTTTTGTCAAGCACTTAGCTTGAAGTGGTATATGTAAACATGTTTGTTTTCTTGGCTATAAAAGTTAATCGTTTATTTTTTATTTTTATTGTTGTCATTGGTGTTGGTCTTTTATTTAAAATTGTAGTTGTTAATAACTTGTCGATGTGGAGTAAAGTAGCAATACGTTATAATGGGAAGTATCTCTTTGTTGAAGCGATTATGTTAGGTATATTGCAGCAAGAATGGTGTAGATAGATATAGTTGTATATTTTATTTTCTTTCTTTTCTTTTCCTTTTTCTTTTATTTTTCTCAAATCTCGAGTTCTCTGGATTCGGGGCATAACATGTTGGTATAATTGGTAACTGAAATGAGTTTAGCGGAGTACTTTGCATAGCATGTGCACATTTGTCATATACATATCAGATTCTTATTTTTCATATGTTTAGAATCTAACTTGTATTTTTTTTCTATTTTGTATATGTTGGCTCATGTGGTTTTGTAGGTGAAAGTGGACACAAGGCATACTTGAGAAGCGTGTGTTTTGGTATTGGGCGCTATATGTTGAAATTGTATTTAGCTAGATTCAATATTGATATATATATTTTTGTATTCCAGGTAGGTATTGTTATATATACTATGGTTAATGTATCCCTATTTTTATGTTGTATTTGGTAGTCGATACCTGAAATTACGTATACGGTTTTTATTTTGTTTTGGACAAGTAAATAGCTTGATGATGTGGTGTTAAACTAGGGTAGTTTACTGTGGTGTTGTTTCCTTTTGTATGCATGTGGGCAAGCTATATGTATACTTATTTTATATATACATTGTAGGTAGGTTATGTATATATGGATTATTGTTAGAGCTTGGTTATGGGTTATGGTTGATAGTTATGTTGGCCTTATTGTATTTCTTTTCTTAATTTCAGCTTAAGTCCCCTGATTTCTAGGAATTTAGGGCATGATACATCCTGTTGGATCTGGTGATTGAGCCATCCAACCCTAGAAAAATGAAATGGGCTAGTACCCAAATCGAGTCGCACATTAGTAGGCTGCGAGGTAGGAGACATGCTGCCTCGTTGTGGCAGCTAGTGCCCTTGCCACGATTGTTATGGCAAGGCTGGGCAGTTCCAGCCTAAAGGTTGGTGATTAGTGACCGATGTTGCATTGTTCAGCAGAGGGATGACATGTGTATCCCTTTGCATTTCCTCTTATCAAGCAATAGAATATACTTTGGACAATTCTGGCAAAGGGTCAGTAGCTGAGATGGAACTATGAATATTTTGATAAGATTCAGTAATCCCAACCAAGAATTTAAATACCTTGCAAGCCGATGATTTGGCAGCGATAGACTTAAGAATACCACAATTACAATGGGTACCATATGTGTATATATCTGGTGAATTTGACAAAGACAATTATCTCACAAAAGTGTAAGAGCATTATAATATTGAGTTACTGGTTGATTACCCTTTGTAAGTCGTCCAATATCACGTTCAATTCGATAAATAGCAACATTGTTATTATGAGTAAAAACTGATCTTGTAAAGCAATACATTACTCTCGAGCAGTAATGATATAATTGAGATTAGGTGTAAGACTATAGTCAATACAATTAAGAAGCCATGGCAACACATGCCAATGCATCAGTCCTATAATGAGGTTAGGTCCCTCATTATAATTGAGATTAGGTGTAAGACTATCATCATTAGTGAGGCAAGCGATTGTACCCGAAACAAACCCATATTTATTGTTTTCTTTCAAAGCATGTCTCATACTTCTGTGCCATGTATTGTAATTATCACCATTAAAGACAGTAGTGATAAGAATGAGGTTAGGCCCCTTAGATGGGTGTAAATAATAAGGTGATTGTTGATCAACAAGGGTGGTGGAAATTTTGGTGGTGCGGCAAGGTGGGGTGGTGGTTGTTTACTGCCAGGCCGGTTATTTATTATCATGCATAAGGGTCGACTATTGATCGCGGAGGGAATGGAGTCATCCAATTTCCCATTTGTAGGCATGACAGGAAGCAGCAGGAGGTTTAGGTGTGGTGTGGTAAAAAGAAATTTGGGTTAGGGTTTTGGTCCCCGGTAAGTCTCGAATACCATGCTAAATTTAGTATAGGAAATAATATTTTCTCATTGAATAATAACAATGTACAATAGAAATTTATATAACCAATTATAGAGGATCACTGTGTAAATAATAAATAATATAAACATCCTTAAACTATACATAAAATAAGATACCACTTCAAAAGATATGCAAACAAACATTTTTTGGAAAGTATATATGCAAACAAACATGTACATTATTATAAAGTACTATTTGGTATGGTAACTTTCAGTGCTGACTAGTCAGCCGCCAACCAACTCCCGAAATTGGGTCACGTGCTGGGACCAGCGCCAATGTTCAAAACCGTGCTCGTCCAAAAGTGGTCCTCCTTAATAATTGATTATTAAGGGTTAAATAACGGTTCCATATTTTTAAAACAGATAAAAGGTCCCCCACAGTTTCAATTTGAATAATACAAATCCTTAAATTAGGAGATATGACAAATTTGGTCCCAAGTTTTGCATAAGGGGCATATTTGGACCCTTTCACTGTTTCTTTTCTAATATGAATAATGTTTACAAGCTCAAATTTAAAAATGATAGAAAGAGAAATGGTCAGATTTGGAAATGAACTATAAATGGATCAATTGACATATTTTATAATTTACAGTAATTTTCTGGCCACAGTAAAAACCAAAGATATATATTATTAAATTTATAGTTGCAATAATTATACAGGTAAAATTCATTTTTAAAAAATAGCTTGAAGGGTAGTGTGCACGTAAAATTATAGATAAGAATTTAATCTTATAAATACTAGATATGGGATGATTTAAATGCTTATCTTATATGACGGTTTTCAAGAGTAAGTTTTACCCATATGATAGTTGCAACTAAGAATTTATTTTGATATCAGAATCTAATCCCGTTCATTTTCTTGCTACCTACTGTTATTGTTACCCGTTGAACCGATGAGCTTGTTATTGTTACTACCTCCTATAATTTTTACCTATAAAAAATGACGGATTTGTTATTTCTACTACCTACTGCCATGTTATCCGTCAAATCAACAAATTTGCTATATGCAACTATTGGGCCTCTTAAATTTGATTTAACCAACAAGTATATGCACCCACAAGTAGAAAGGAGTGTTAAACTTTCCACATGGTTTAATACAATAAATCTTCATGATAAACGGTGTGCTCCTCTCCAAATTAATAATGGATCATTTGAGCAATAAATAATTAGCTATTATTTAATATATATTTAAAATATTGGGATAGTTTGTGGTACAATTTTAACTATTGGGATTAATTACAACTTTGTAGGGATCTTCCGTGTAATTAGTCCTATTATACATGAATGGACATTAATTTACGGGGATATAGTGCTAGTTTTAGATTGGTTTTCCCATCCTGCTATTATTTTCATTTATTGAAAATTTAGCTCGGTATATTTGGTAAATTTTAGAATGCACAATTTTAATAAATTATTTTTATTTTTTAAAAATAATTTTTATTAGGAATGGGATAAAAGCTATCATAATCTGGTTTTAGAAAATAACTCCAAATGGGCTATTGATGGTGATAGATAGCTCAATACGAATAAACTTGCTTTCAATCTAATCGTGGAGATAAATTATATGTTTGATCGGTCATGATCTTGTTTTTTAAATTGGATACCCTGCGAACAAAATGCTTATGTTGATGCTTTTGCGAGGCTGCTCTTAGATAAAATGTGGATTCACAAGATTATATTAACCCTCCGAGTTTTGTATTTTCGAATTTAGCATGTGATACTCCTCTTTTTTGGCGATGCTAGTTTTTCTCTTCGGCTATGATCCTCGATGTACCCAAAAAAAAAAAAAAAAGAAAAGGCTATGGAAAAAATAAATTTATCCCTATAAAAGTTTCTAGCTTTTGTGCCAAAAGCAACAAGTTTTGACTTTAAAGCCACAGCCAAACAAACAAAATGCTTGTTAGTCGTCTATACGAAAATAGAAATCATTGTGCCAAACGTAGTTCACATATTAGAAATTCATCGACAGAGTGAATTTATTCAGCTTGTTGAACATACCGAGAAACTAAACTTAACTAAAATCACAAATCAAGAAATTGAAAATCATTCAAAATTACATTAAATCAATAATCAGAAAAGCCTTTTTTTTTTTAATCTAAGAAAAAGCATACCCCAGTGGCAATGACAACCCCAGCCACAACAGGTACAAGAGCAGCATAAGTGACCCAATTCTCAACCTTAAAAGTCATCAAATAAGCGAAAACTGCAGTAAAAAATGGCGTGGTTGCCCCTATCGCCTGATTAAAACTCACTGGCAGATACCTGTCGAAGAATAATATAAATACATATATTACTAAAAAGAAATAACAAAACACCCATGTGGTTACACTCTATATATTGTTTTTTTTTTTTTAACAAATAGGATTAACGCATGTGATCTAACCATACATACAGATGTTGATCGGTACGTGAATCATTTTTCACAGTACCTGAGAGAAACATTACCGCCCACAACGGAGCCACAAAACACGACACCAAGAGCGGCAATCCTGGCAAACTGAGCCCAGGATCTAATCTTCTGTGTCGGGAAGATCCCAAGGAGGACAACGGAGACGTAACTAAGAGCACACGACGACAACATGTGGCAGAGGGTGAGGAATATAGGGAACCGAAAGCCATAATTCGACAAAAGGTACTTGTTTAGAAGGATAACACCTATGTTTGATGAGTACCAAAGGATCACAAGTGAGGTTGTGATGAGGGTTTCTCTATTCGGGAGCATTTTTCATCTCATTGCAATAGGGTTCTCATTTTTTGCTCATTATCAGGTTTTGACTCTGTCCTTCCTGTTGGTGTTTTTCTGGTGTTGGGAAGCGGCTTCCGGGACAAATTGGGAGAGAGAGAGAGAGAGAGAGAGAGACATGTGTTAGCGAAATTCGGATCGAGGCAAACGGAGGAATTCCAATTATGGGATGACCCTCCCGATGAAATTTCGAACTTTGTTGTCAGTGATATGCTAGGCCAGCTGTTCTTTTGGTATTAACTCGTTGTTGTCTTCCTTTGTATAAAAAAAAAATGAAATAAAATAAAAATTTAAACAATAGACCTCCATTACCAATATGGAGTCGCCGAAAGCTGTCGCACCAAATGGTGTAATGTTATCCAAAGATGTACCGACATGCTGGGAGGGTGTACAGTTACACCAGATTAGTCAGGAAGGGAATTATGGTTCAGAGCTTACTGGACACCGTCATACTAAAGTGGTGAAATGGTACTCAATGGTGTACCGGTACACTAATTTGGTGTACCAGTACACTAGGTTAATGAGAATAGATGGTGAGATTCAGGGTACACGGGAAGCCGACACACCAAGTGAAGTAACGGTATTCAGTGGTGTACGGGTATACCAGATTGGTGTACTGTTACACCCAGTTTATACGAAGAGGGGAGGGCTCACTGGAAGTCGGTACACCACTTGGCACACCAAGTGGTGTACTGATACACCCAGTCAGCGAGAATAAATGTTGTGAACCCCAGTGTAATATGACCTTATAACACACTCTCTCTTCCTGTTACCCCATATTCTCGATTGAAAGAGAGATAGGCAAAAAAAAATGAAGGAGAAGTGATAGAAGTTTCGAATTGATCTAGTTCCCGAAAGCGGATAAAAAATGTAAGCATAGATCTTTGATCCTAGGAATATAAAGATCATTTTTATGTAAATTTCTCTTCCATCCCTCTCTGTTTGGTTTTTTTCGATTTCCGTACACCTTTTGTACGTGAAATTTTATTTGAATTTCTTTTTCCTTATGAAGAATAGATCATCTTTATGTCTTAAAGTTTAACGATTTGATTATGTTTACTGGATCAAATCGTGGGGAAAAGAATAAGAGAAATTGGGGTTTTTACTTAGAAAGTCTCGGGAGGGCTTTTATCGTCTTTGTAGGTATGGTAGACAATAAGTTTTAACTTAAAATTGAAAATCTGCCGTATGTGTTCATGTATACCATATAAGAAAAGTGAATTAACACAATCTTTTTTTTTTTTAGGATGAACTCTAACTTGAATGGTAGACTTGTAGGAAACTATAGAAGAATGTGAATTGATACGTTCATGGGGATGATGATTTTTGGAGTAGTTGTTAGTAGTAGAACTAGCATGATTTATTTAACTTTCGTGGTTAAATTCACATGTTGTTCGTATTATAGTTTATCATTTATTTATGATTCTTGTAATTTATTGTTAGCATGTTATTCATTTTACGAAGATTATGCATTATATGTATGGTAATGTAAAAGGCATTATATGGTAATGTAAAATGCATGAGTAGAAGGTCATGGCATTTACATTGATGGTAGGGTATGATATTGATAGGGCAGTGTATCACTTTTATAAATAAAGAATCAATGAGGCCTACAATATTACCGTGAAAGACGGGAAATCTGCAGTAGGGATTATTCATTTATTCTACGCATTTCATTTTATTGTAGCTTTTTTTTTACTATGTAGAACATGTATAATATGCTACTCTATTTTTTTTATTTTTTCATTTTTATAGTTGTAGAAGTTGTTGAAGCTTAATAAGAAGTGAAAGTATATATATGTTATTGTCCTTTATGTGATCGATAACATATGTTTACCTTTTGATATCATTTCTTTTTGACAAGCATTTAGCTTGTGGTATTGCATTCGTAAACAAACAGGTTTACAACGTAGATGTATATAGATATTTTATGGCGTTGGTCTTCGACCTTCTATTATAGATTAGCTTACTTTTATTGCAATGATGTGAATGCTATAAACTGTGAGTAGTATCGTCCTGCAAAGGATATTAAATGCGTTGATAAAATAGTGCTAGAAAGTGTGTTTTCAATTTTATTTTTCTGTTCAATAAAAATTTTCTTCCTTTTTATTTTCAAAAAGAGAAACATATAAACTTATATCTCCATGTATTTTGGAGGTTGATTGCAGTTGTCACTCTAGGTGTTATAGTTATGTATTTTGGAGGTTGTACATATATTATCATACTATGTTGTATGTATAGAATCGCGAGAATATGAATGACATATTTGACTTATTTTCATATTCATTTCGAGGTATTATTTATATTATTTTATCACCATGTTACAATTAATCTCACGTCCCCGGGGTTCTTCTATATGGGGAAATTTGAGGCATGACACAGATTGCTGAACGTTGTAAAAAATTACTAAAGTTGATTAAGCGAGAGGCCCTACATATAAAAGATTTGTCGGGGGATAAAATCACATATGAAAAAAACATTATACAAAAATTGAGGGTATTATAGTCCTCATTGTCCCTACGTAGCTCTATCCGTTATTACCGCCATGATGGAAGTAATAGAAAATATAAGGCTGAAACATTATAGAAAATCGTAAAGATGGGATAACCTGGATTATGTCGGGGTTAAAATCGCATATAAAATAATTTAATTATCTTGGAATTAAAACCACATATAAGAAAATTCATACAAAAATAGGGGATGGTAACGCCATTTAATCCCTATATAACTCTATCCCAAGTAACCACAATTCTTTTGGTTGACACATCACAACCATTCATATTGAGCGATAAATGCATCGAGAGATAATAGACCATACTATTAGCAAATGATTGAGGAATGTTCGGACATAATGAAAAATAAAGATGTATAAAAAGAACTTATCTTTGGGGGTGAACCCGCGTTTTTGATGTGACTAACACGACTTACGTTAGTATTGTCCTGCAAATTATCCATAAAAGTTTTCTGACTAAACGTGAGACAAAAATTGTGATTATTGTCACAAAAATATACTTATAATAGACGATGTGATAATAATGCATCATGGCGTCTTCCTCCGTCCACAAGTAACAAGTTAATTTGACGATTACACGGTTTTGTTCTACTACCATAACTAATACTAATTTTGAAAGATAATAATAGTAATGTAATTAAAGTTGTCAATTTTAATTTTCCTAAATAGAAAGCAAGGTAGTTGTAACTATTGTCTCATAGGTAAGCGCAAGAGAGAGTACGGAAGGTCCATTATTGTCACAAATAATTTTACGACAAATTATTCTTTGACCGATGCTATTTCTTATCATTTCACAATACCTCTTAAATTTTTTGAAATTGCACTATCTACCCATGAGGTTCATGTGCTCCTTGAAAGCCAGTTCAGTGCCATAAATGAACCATAGAATAACTCTAGCACACTTGTTCTTATTTTTTAATTTTTTAAAAATAGATTATATAGTTATATATATATATAATATTGGTAAAAAAATATGATGGTATTTCTCAAATTTTCTCAATTATTTTCTTTAACAATTGATTGACAGTTATAAATACATATAAATTATTTTTCATAAAACATGAAAAAATATGATGATATTTCTCGAATTTTCTCAATTATTTTCTTTAAAAATTGATTGACTGTTATAAATAAATATAAATTATTTTTCTTAAAACATGGTGCTTGTATTTCTCTAATTTTTTAAATTATTTTCTTCCGAATGAATAAAATAGTGCAATAAAGTGAGGAATAATATAGTATTTTTGTATGTAAGTCTAAGAGCATTTGCATCTAATTCTCTCAACATATTTCCTAAAATATTGATAAAATATATTTAATCTCTATTATTTCTTACTCTACAACATATTATCTATCTCATTCTCTATTTATTAAAATATTAATTTTTCTTTAACCATTACTTACTTGAAGTTCAACACATACCAATATATTTAATACCAAAATATTAATTAATTAATTATATATTAATAAATATATTATTATTTTTAAATTTTAAATTTATAATTTAATTTTATTCATTAATCCTTTATATAAATTAAAAATAGAAATAGAACTTCTATTTTAGAAAATGAAGAAAAAGGAGAAAAGAAGTGACAAGATGAAAGAAAAATATAAATAAAAATTCTATAAAATTTATTTTATAAGTAATATAAATAATATAAAAATAAACAAAATTTCTTAAAAAAATAACTATTAATCCTTAGCATTAAATATTCAAATTTTATAATTTAAGTTTAATTTTTAATAAATATATAGTTTAAATATTAAATGTTAAACTCAATTATATGTTTATTATATTAATTTAAAAAATAAAATTTGTTCATAAATACAAATAAATTATAATTATTTATTTTTAAAATTTTAAATTCTTTTTATATACTTAAAATTTTAGTTTCTATCTATTTAGTAGCTTTAAGCTAAATAGCTATTTTTAAAATTTAAAATTATAATTTAGTTTATAATTACTATTTAATTATTGTAAATATTTATATTATATTTTTATTATTAGTTAATAATAGATGAGTGAGTGAATGGATAATATATTAATTTTTTAAATATAATAATAAAATAATTTGATACGAGAGAGGATGTACTAATTTTAAATGTTCAAATAATGAATAATAATTCTTTAGATATGAAGAAATATTATAAAAATTCTTGATTTTAAATACCACTAAGTAATCTAATATGGATCAAAAAGTAATATTACCTATTTTTGCTTGCCTAAAACTATGAAGTTATTTAGATTTGAAGAATTTTTATAGAGATTCTTCATTATAAATAATCACTAACTAATTTAATATAGTATCAAAAAGTAATATTAACTACTCTTGCTTACCTAAAATTGGGGAGAAAGGTGTTTTAGGGAATCTATGCAAATGCTCTAATATTGCAATTTGAGAATAAAAGTGTAGTTTCATATATCTTAGGGGATATTCTGATATATTCAGAAACCTCATAGGGCCAAAATGTTATTTACCCAGACATCTTTGGGGATATTCTGACATATTCAAAAACCTTGTGGGACCAAAATGTGATTTATCCTAATCTGTTTTTGTCTGCTAATACTTTGCATAGAGATACAAACTATACATTTCCCCTCTCTCCCGCCTCCCTCTCTCTCTCTATCTATCTATATATATATATATATAAACAAACCTCAGAGCATCTCATCTTTGAGCACAAACCCTTTAGTGAGTTTCTAATTGTGGTACATTTTCGATATAATCACTTTCCCCTATGTTTACTTTAATTAAATATGCTTGCATAATTATATTTATTTGTGATAACTGTTTGCTTCTCGAGAAAGCTGTATTTCCCTTTTTCTTGCTACTTTTTTTTATTTTCTTGCGTTTAAAATTACTATATATATATATATGCGCGTAAAATCACTAAGTATACCTTTTTTTTTTTTTTTGCCCATAAAGATCACTGGCTATTTCTAATTTCTTAAATATATCAAAATAATTCTCAATCATATAATAAAAGTATATAATGTATATATTATGCACTAGGATTTTATAATTTTGGTGAAAAAAATAATATTTTTACGTAGAAATTATGAATATTAAATTTTTCACCCGTCAAAGATCTATTGTAGTCATTCTCATTACATTTTTGGAAATAGAAACATTTTATTGTGAGACATTTCTGGTTCAAATTTCTGAATTGAGAAATTTAACGAGAGAATAGAGAGGGGTATAGAAAGACCGGGGAGAGGGTTCTTAGCTTTATTCAATTATTGATATATTTGTTCTGCTAATTGTTAACCGCGCTAAATATATATTTATTTACTGAGGCTTTTGAGCTCCAATTTGTTAATCTTTTCATTTTGCTTAGTTTTCTTGGTAGTATAGATTAAGTTAGATGTTAGTGCTTTGGTTCCAAATACAACTTTGATTGTGATTGATAAGAATGGTTTGTGTTTTCTTGTTTAATTCTTGTGTTTATGCCTCTTAAGGTAGGCAATGAAGGTTTCGAATCAAGTTTGGGAGGTTCCGCCCTCCTTGACAAAAGAGAAAAAGGAAAGAATGAAAAAATGACTAAACATTCCCTCGTTTGGTGTTTTGGATGATCATTATCGCTCTTTTTGAAATTTTTTTCTGTGTTCCCTTTATTTTGATTTCACAAGTTCTGCTTAGCTTTACTACATTTTGCCAGTCCAGTATATCAACCCTTTGTTCAGCACGATTCCCATTACTCTTAAATTGAATCCTATTTATCCACTTCTTTATTTTTACGACATAGATTTGTTTGGTTTTATATTCGTTTGAGATATTTGTGCTACATTTCAGGGTGAGCTTCAGAGTTATGGATTGGTCTAATTGGACTAAAATTCGTGATCAAAGCTTTCCAAGTTGTTGCTTTGATTGTATGTCTTATCTCAAACTTTTTGGTCATAGAATTAACAATTTGCAAACCATAGCATTTCAAATGGATGGTTGCAATCTCTTATTTGATTTTCCTAGCAACTGGGTGCAAAAAGATTATTTATTAAATTACTATTTGCATGTCAATTGGTTTAATATTATTTGCAGGTGAACCCGAGAGAAACTATAGAGGAAATGACAGGGAGCGCAACTTCAGTTTTGGTAAATTTGGTTTTACATAGCTTTTGAATGGTGCTGTGGGCGAACTTAAGATAAGGAGGTGGGGCGATTGGGCGGCGACCGATCACGAGTGGGCGGCG
>MKEJ01074019.1:0-11078 GCA_001753735.1 Embelia ribes | reverse complement strand
TAAGTTTTATTTTGCAAACATGTTTAATTTTGGTAAAAGTTTGTTATGATAAATTTTTGTTTACAAGATATGTGTCAAAAGACTATGTGAGCATATGTCGCAACTAAAATATCTAACTCTACTTTAAAAGTATATTCTCCCTTTTCTTGTTTCATACCCATATTGTACCAAAAGTAACCCTTTATATATATATATATAAATATCACATTTTTAGAACTGAGATGTTCAATTGCAAGTGTGTCTAACATACCAGGTATGACTTGTAATCCAGACACAATCATATTGATTTTGTGATAAACCAAATCTAATCTAAAATTCATGCAAATCTTAGAAAAATTTCTTTATTATCTTGAAAAAATAGAGAGTGATAAATTAATCTTATCATTGTTTAATTTAAAATATTTGTGTTGCGAGTTTTCAAAGGCTGCAATAGAAAATAAAAATAATGCCAGATAATAATATTTGCGATGTCTTTTTTTCTAAACTTTCTTCTTTTGATTCTATTTTTTTTAACAAAATAGCTTAAAGAAAAATGTTAGTCTCACCTATAAAATATGTTAAAAATTTGGGGTAGAGGTAGCATTGCTCTAACTTAAACTATTGAAAGTTAATTTTTCATTTCCAAATAAATATATACCTATTATAACCCTTTTAAAAAATATTCTATAAATCAAATGATAATGTGTCAATCTCATTTTTTACGAAATACATAATCCTTACAAGATGATATCTTTTTGGTTTGCATATTAAATGATCAAACATTAGTTATATTTTGTGAAAATCAAATCTTGAAATATCATTTTAATTTATTTGCTACTATTCAAGATTAGTTTTGCATTTTAATTTTTCTAGAGCACCCATGTCGTAAATGATGAGTCGAAACAAAGTTACAAAGATTAATCAAGTGAGATTAACTATCATTTTAAGTTTAAAAAATAATGGTAAACAAAATTACTAATTAAGATTAATTTTGAAAATTAACAGTAATCTTCTTCCTCTCTTTCAAATATTTTTACCAATTAGTAAAAATATTTTTTAATAATAAAAGTTTTCTTTTTCCATTCAACTGACCTAAACTTTAAATAAATCCATGCACATGATCGGTTCTTTTCATACTAATAAATTTGCAAAGAAACCTAATAAAAGAAGTTGTCTTTTATTAGCTTGAATAATTATTTTGTAATTATATATTTTGTACCTAAATCCTTTTTTTTTGTATAATTGTTAAATATTTTATTTTAATTAGTTCATTCGGTAATTTTCATAAAATTCACGCATATCGCATGTACACGTTTGCTAGTAAATAAAAACGTACAAAATTCTTAGTAACTCTTTGTAATAAGATTATGTAAGTTGATATGCTCTTTAAATATAAAATCAATACACAAAATCTAACAATCCATGTGATCTTATAATGGATGCTCATGCAACTTTCTTTTTCTAGAAGGCGGTAAGAGTAATATCTAAAAATTTGAAGGGCTTTAGGGTAATTTTTATATTCACACACATATATATATATACGCTCCCATTTTCATAAGTGCACATGCCGATTCCAATATAATATTCTAGAAATATATGCTACTTTTCCCATAAGGCGTTAAGGATAATATAGCCCTTTTTTGGGTGTGGTTTATAAGAAGTTAATAATTAATTAAGAGGTAAAGGTTATTAAAGTAATCAAAGAAGTATAAACACGACACGAACACGAGTAAAGGTTAATCCTCAACCTATTCTATACTGTTTGTGGTATAGTGTTTTGGTATCCCTAAACAAAAAATTTATTTAACTGCATAAATTTTATATTTGACAATACAGATTATTGTTTCATTTACAGAACAAATACAATATCATGGACATCATTATTTTTTAGGAAAAATGTTAATAGATAATTAGATATGTAAAATATATTTTACTATTGGTCTTATAGTATTTAAGTAAGCTAGATTCTATGTCTAAGCTAGGTTATATACAACTCTATTTACTTGTTTGATAGTTAGAAATTATTAAACACTTTTGTCGAACTTCTCCTTTGTAACTCAACTTCTTTAGTACATGAAAAATTAGGTACATATGCATGTTATATAATATAAAAACGTTTCCTCACATGACCGAAGTAGTTAATTATAGATATGTCATTTTCCATTATAAATAAATTCTCTTTGTTTTTTCTTTCTTTCTTTTTTTTTTTGTGTGTGTGGAAGTCACTATAAGCAAAAGTGTAGTTTTTCTAATGATTGATTATTAATCAATGTTCATTAATGTTGAGTTGGGATAATGTTAAATAATATAAAGAGAGAATAATTTTATTAAGAGATGTAATAATAAAGAGTAAGAGATTACATATACAAAGAGTTAAGAACTCTTGCACAATTTGGCAATAAGATCAAATCAAATCTTTATAATGATAATCTAATTAAATTAAGTCAATTTCAACACTAAAAAGGTAATATAAAATTATTCTAAAAATTAAATCAATAAAATAAAATCTAATAATATTCTTTAACACTTTTCTGCAAGACGAACATGGAGTGAAACACAATATACATCTTGAATATGAATACTTGTAGCTTCATATTCCGCAATCTTCAACCTTCAACTAAACTAGACTCTGTATAAAACAAAAACAGTAAGGGAAAAATAAAGTTTAAAAGTCGATAACAACATAGCTCAGAGTTATAACACATACAGTAGATTGAGGTGAATATAAATAATAATAATAATAATAATAATAATAATAATAATAATAATAATAATAATAAGTAGATGACTGATAATAACACGGCCAATGAAAAACTACACTTACAGTAAATCGAGGTGGGTAAAATATAATTTTAAGTATTATGAAAGCTTTGAAAATAATAAATAAGTAGGGTGGGTCACAGGTTGCAACCATACCAATTGGTGGTATTTGCAACCTGCGGCCGCATACCAATTAGCGGTACTTGCAACCTGCGGTCGGTAGGCGGTGGTCTTAGGTTTTCAGGCCGCAAGTATTGTTTAGCTTTAATACTATATTAAATAATAGAAAGAGAGTGTAATTTTATTAAGAGATGTAATAATAAAGAGTAAGAGACTACATATATATAAAGTTGATAAGTTTTGCACAATTTGGCAGCAAGATCAAATCAAACTCCATAATGATAATTTAATCAAATTAAATCAATATCAACACTAAATAGGAAATATAAAATTTTTCTAAAAACTAAATCAATAAAATCAAATTTAATAATATTCTTAACAAATTGAATATTATATATGTTGAATGAGGTATGAAGAGAAGAAAGAAATATTGAAGGATTAAGCTGTGCAATTATAGTACATTTGAGGAATAATAAATGTAATTAATTTTGATTTTGATTTGATTTGATTTTATTATATTTTCATCTTTTTGTGTTTGAGTTATTTATATAAAAAACCCATTGTACTGCAATATAATACCAATAAGAATTCTCTTTTTCTTCTTTTATATTATTTAATATAGTATCTGAGCCTACGATATATGTGACTTGAAATCCTAAAACCACCGCCTAATGGTCGTCGGTTGCAAGTACTGCTATTGGATTTTTTGCAACTGGCGACTCACCCTATTTATTTATTTATTTCATAACTTCCACTTAATAAAAGAGTAATCTGTTGTATTTATATTATTTTCTATCATCAATCAACATTTCTCCATATTCAAACAACATAATTATTATGCTATTATGACCATTATATTTCAAACTACCCCTCTAAAATTTCATATTAATTTTTTTTTTATCAAACTATTTTAATTTTTAATTTGAACGGATGATACTCCAATTTGGTTATTGACAATAAGATCTTAATTTGGCCTAAAATTAAGAGAGAAAACCCCAAATTGGCTGTCAATTGAGGAGATTCTGAATTGGCTGCTTTTTTTTTCTTATCATTGAATTTAGAAATTTAAGAGATGACAATAATTCTTCTTCTTCTACTACTATTATCTATTTATCTTTCTATTTCTTCTTTTTCTTCTAATATCTATTTATATATCTATTAAAACGAGAGACTATTTTCAGGTGAGAAGAGTATCGAATTTGCAACTTGTGGCTGTTATCGTCTTATTTACAAGATGATATTACGACGTCACTGCATATTTATCTTGAAGGGAGTATTGATTATTATATATGTTGAATGAGGTATGAAAAGATAAAAGAAATGTTGAAGGATTAAGCCATGAAATTATAGTTAACTTTGAGAATAAGGAAATGGTAAGTTGTAATTAATTTAGATTATGAATTGATTTGATTTAATTATGTTTCCATCTTTATTTAGTTGCATTATCCATATAAGGAGCCAATTGTTCTGCAATATAATACCAATAAGAATTCTATTTTTCTTCTTTTATATTATTTAACGGATAATAGGGGATTAAGATATATCACTTTAATCATAATGGAATGATAACTGTCAATAAAACAAAATCTTTTGTACTAACACATGGTGATTATAAGTTGATGATTCCCATAAGCAACCCCTATTCCTTTTCAACAAAAAAGAAAAGGATAAATTATACTTTGCCCCCATGAAGTTTTGATTATTTTAGATTACCCCCAAGATCTTGGAAATTACACTTTGCCACCAATTCATAACAAAGTTTGATTTTTATGTAAAAGGAAAATATTACCCTCACTTCATCCCTTTATTTTACGAATTTTGAAGCCCATATTTGATAAACACAAAAACTATCATCATATTTTAAAGAAAAATACATTATATTTGTATATAAAAATTATTTATTGAAAAAATAATAATAAAAAACTTGACAGAAGGTACTGTTTAAGGGGTATTTTTAAAATTTTTTTAGTTAGTCTAAAAAATAATCTGACTTTCACTTTGCCTCTAGAAAATTTAAGGGTAAAGTGAATAGAAATGAAACCTCATGGGAACCAATGTAATTTTAGAGACCTTAGGGGTTTTTTGAGATTGTTAGAAACCTTGTGGGGGCAAAATGTAATTTACCCAAAAGAAAAAAACTTTTGCAAATTTTAATATTGCCATGCATTTTATAGTCTACGTAGGTGCATATATCAAAGATAATGTAGTCAAATAATTCATATAAATTGATGAAACATCACCACGAGTTGACATTATATTACAATAAAAAACTTCAATTGTCTAAAATCAAAAGTTGGTCAAGCAAGAAAAAACATATGGTACTTATATTTTCACCAATCATTTTATTTTTGGCACTATGTTACTATTTTACAGCCTTCTATCCCATGTTATTTATGTTATTGACACCACATTAATAAAGTTAAATTTAATTTATTATATTGATACCACAATAGTTATCTCAAGTACCACATGGAAATGATCAAAATGCTTAACCCTTCAATTTTCATCAACACTTCATCTTCTTTCTCTAAACCCTAATTTATTCAATTAAAATACACACTCTCTCTAATCTATATTATGCTATTTGGAATACTTTCGCAAATATTTTGATGATAAATGGACCTATCATTAGAAGATATTAATTTTTTTTCTCAATTCATTAGAACTATAATCAATGGACCTATCATTATATTTTCATAAGGGAATTTGGGGGTTTATTTATTCTTTTGATAGGTTTGCAAAATGGTATTGAAGGCACAGGCGATAAGTACCCATTGGGTTGTGGGTTTAAAGGGTTTGTGACTAGAAAACAGGTTGATTCAATATATGCTAGGTCATCAGGTTTTGCTCGTCACTAATTGGCCAAGAAAACAGGTTGATTCAATACATGCAATACTGGAGTGGCTGGCTCCTCCCTTTCGCCCTTATACTTTTAGGTTTCTGAAATTTAGAAATCAAAAAGCTAGCCAGATTGTTGGGAGAAAGAACGGGGAGTTAGACAGTTTATAATATATTAGTTGCCCTTTCAAATGAATAAAATAAAATAAAATTATGCACGGTGCTAATAATTATTAAATGTAATGTTAATAGTAATTTAAATTAAAAATTAAATGAGGTGCCAAAAATAAAATAAAATTGGGGCTATTTTTTTTATTTAAAAATCATATTTGATCCATAAATTTCCAAAACACCCCTAAACAAGCTCCGTATGTCTTGCAAACCCTCTAATAGTAAATGGAAATATAAATATCCTCACCACAGTTAAAATAATACTACTTGTAAATGCTTTACCCTTATTGGTCAATAAAGTATCTAATAATAAGCACCATATTTTTGGCACCTAAGTGTAAGCATTATGGAAGGAGTGGCAAGCTAGGATGACATAACTTTTTATTTTATTATATTTTTAAAAATTATTCTTATAATTTTAAATATACAAAAATATATATGCTTTCTTACAAATATAGAAAGGTGAGATTGTCTTTTTCCTTTCTGACAAAGTATCATATTCACAATTAAAAAGGAAAAACAGAGAAAGGGAGGGGCAATTTTGTCTTTGCTCATGGGAAACAAACTTTTATTTTGGTTGGGAGGCAAAGTGTGATTTCAAATACCTTAGCGGTATTCTAAAATAGTTAGAAATCTCATTGGGCCAAAGTGTAAATTACCCAAAATAAGAAGAGATAATAAATATAAAATTGTAAAATTTAGGGGAGATGACATTAAGCAGCCGTGGGGTACAGTTTCCTCATTTTTCAGAATAAAAAATATGGTAAATTACACTTTTCCCCATGAGGTTTCCGATAATTTTAGATTACCCCAAGGTTTTAGAAATTATACTTTGCCCTTCGTTTATAACCCAAGTTAGATTTTATTGTATAAGGACCACAATACCCTCACTTAATTTCCTAATTTAATTAATTTATAGCTTAATATTAGGTAATATTAAAGAAAAAGATTATCACTTTAAGAAAAATATTTTATATTTATATACAATAATTTTTTTAACCAAAAATTACATCAAAAAACTATACAAAAGATATTATTTAAGGGGAATTTTTGTAAATTTTGAGTTATTTATTAAAAATAATTTTTCTTTCACTTTGTCACCAAAAACTTGGGGGTAAACTACAATGGTCACCAAACCTTATGGGGGTATAGTGTAATTATAGAAACATCGGAGGTTTTTTGAAGTTGTCAGAAACTTTGTGGGGGCAAAATGTAATTTACCCTAACAAATAACGATTCGTACAAAACTTTGTGAGATATTTTTGTTTCTTGGTAAATTGGGTAATAGCTTAAATCCGTACACATATAATAGCCGGTTTGACAGGAGACATATTAAAAAAAAAAAAAATTTTAGTATTCAAATTTAATATGATTTACGACAATTGCCCCCCTAAGAACTTTTGTCTTCTTATTCTCCCTACTTATTATGAGGAGGTAATTATAGTAGTGCATTCAAATTTGAAATAAGTGACAATAGCTAAAATAGAAATAAATAATTATTTTTGGATATTCAAAATAGAAACATGATCAATTATTTGTGCACGACGAAAGTATGATTTATGGAGTGTATAATAGTAGTTTAACTTTCTGTATAAAATTATATAAGAACAAAGAGAGTTTGTGTCACGAGATACTTGGAGCACTTGTTACTTGATGACCACGCATTGTAACAACTTTGTTTGGTATCTTAGGATTTTATTGTTTACATTTTTGTCACTGAGATTACTTTTAAGTTGACTAGCTGATATTACTAATTATCAATTTCATAATTGTTAGAAAGCTTAAAACCTTTTGAGCGTGGATCACTGCCGGAAATATTATACTACATCAATAATAATTATCTTTTTTCTCTTTATATTATTTAATATACTATTGGAGCAAAATTGTGCTTGTTTAAAAAAATAAAAATTGTTCATTATTGATTTGAATCCACTCGGTTATAGGCACTTATTAGACGTTTAATTTGAAATTGGCAGGCTGGAAGTATGGAAATATTATCTCGAACAAAAATTGATTGAACTAAATCGTGCTATATAATGAGCTACTCTCTTTCTTAATATTAGGTCATTTTAGCATGAAGTGTATTGAATTTAATAAGCATATGCAAGCAAATTTGAAAATAAGCATAATTTGCTTTTGTCATTAATTTGTACAATTTCATGTGCCCGTTTGAGAGTACTCTATGAGCTAAAAGGACTTATTTATAATTAATGGCGGACCCAAAATTTCTAGATAGAGAGATAGAGTTTTACAGTTCTTTTAATTATTTTCTTTCGGAGTGCCATACAGTGAAAATATAAATTTTTTTCGAAACTTATACTAATAACTTTCGAAATTTCGACTGGCGTGGCTTAGACAGCCTATACTTATAATTCGTTGCAAGAAAAGAAATCTTTACTGGCCAGATGTGAATAAACACTGCAAACATTATATTGGTTACATAACCAAAAACAATATTTCTTCTTCAAAATAATATTTTCCCATTGTTAAGCCTAGCTACATAATTGTTTAGCTTTGCAAGGGAAGATGAAAGGATGTGAATCCAAGGAAGAATACTTTCTCCTTTCAATTGCTTATGAAATGGAGTATTTTCATTCATATGCTTATTCATCGATTCCATGCTTTGTTTTCCGGGCTGTTTCGATTAAGGTTGGGAAGCAGTACGGTTAGTTCGTCAATCAAAAAGTTTGATCCCTAGAGTAACTTTTATCTATTGATCTACGGCTACATGGTTCACCGGGATGGGCAAGGAGAATCTTATTGTGAGTAAAGAAGAAAAAACTTGTTGCCCCAAGCTCTATGAACACTATATTTAGTGTATTTTGATGATACAAATTAATATAAAGAATAATAAAAAATGTCAAATCTTCGTAGTGGACTAATATTCAAATAAGCTTTTGAAAGAAAAATAGGTGATGAGAACCAAATTGAAGTATTATAAAGATCAATGTTCAAAAAGTCTAGAGAATTAATGATTCGAAGTTCGAAAATTAGAGAATAAAAAGCAAAGAAATGTCAAGAATCAAAACGCAAGTTTGAAAATTGAATATTAACTAATAAATGCTCAAAGTCTGTTCAAAAGTTATAGGATTGATTCAGGAAGATATTAGAACCAGCCAAGAGAAGAACAAGCTCAAAACTGCATCGAAAATTTGGCCAAGGTACGAACCATTTAAGGACCTCTCTCAGATCGACTAGGGCAGCGTTTAGGTTTGACCATTTTGAGGTAAAGATTAAGCCTATATAGATCTGGCTAGAAGACCATCTCAGTTCGGTTGGAATATTTCTAGGTTCGGCCAGCCAGTGCTAATTCATAAATAACGCTTTCTAAGATTTGAGATTAACAAAAAGATGGAAATAAATCAAATTATAACAATTGTATTTTCAAAATTTCAAGGCTTATCTCCTATATAACGATAGCGTCGATTCTCAAGATCAATACAAAAGAAAGAGAAGAATATACTTAAAAGAGATCAACACTTCCAAAATATATTTTCATGAGTTTCATCACACAAAGATTTGATTCAATCAATCTACATATTCATAACATTTGGTGTGAGATTAAAATATTCTTGAGTGATTCATTTGTAATATTTTTTGAGAGAATTGTTGTAAGATTGAAAGTTTATTTCCATATTCAAAACTCAATCTTGTAACGTTTTTACCAAGCTTGTAAATGAGCGATTTATAAACTCCTAAGGTAGAATCGGTTTGAGTAGTACCTACAAACCTACTCGTGAATAGTTTGAGTAGCACCTGCAAATCTAAATGGTACGGTTGCATAGTATGCACAAGTTATATGTTGTAATGGTTGGATAGCACCAGTAAGATATTTGGTGAAAAATCCGGTTAGCACCTATGAAAAACTAGCCATCTTATAATTTTGGCTCATAAAGTTGTAAGGGAACCAAGGGGGAACCTTGGATACTTGATGTAGGGGATCATGTTCTTTTCTCTTTACTTCTGTCTTCCACATTTCTATATTACTGCTAGATAATATCGCATAAGTTTAAAAAAAAAACTTTAGGAAAAAATATTTTAAATAAGTATTGAGTGGAAAACCAATTTAATTCTCCTCTTAATTTGTTATTTGGGCTAGCAAAACTATTACACGAGATCTTAATCGAAGAAGTACCGACTCTCCGAGATTTAGGAGATAAACAAATAATCTCCCAATTAAACTCAAGTTGGGGATTTTGAGATCATCCTCAAGGTATTTTCGGGTGAGACGTGTAAAATATATATATATATATAATTCATGTTCGAATAGTTTGGAATTTTGCGAGCAAGTATTTCCAGGTAATCACAACAAAATAAAAACAAAAAGTTGTGGTTTTGAAAACTATTGCCATTGTACTATATAGAGCTTGGTTGTTGTAGCTTATAAGCTCTTTTTTTTTTATTAAAAGCTAGCTATTGTTGGCTGTTTAGCTTTTAATTTGAACTTATTTGATGTTTTTGTATCGATATATATATGCTGATTTGCTAGATAGATATAATCCCAAAATTACAAGCGAAGCTTACCTTTGTCGGTAAGTTGAGGAACGTGGATGAAGAGACAGGGCAAGGTACTTCACTACGCTATTTTTGGAAAATATTTTTAGTATGAAGGTTCCTGATAGTTGCACTCTTATTTATAGGCAAAATGCAACACTTCCTGTAATTGTCAAACCGTTGCTGAAGCTTCACGGTACGTTACACGTGTAAATCTTCAACTAAAATATATAAAAAAAAAATATATCCGCTCAATCCAGCACAATATCCAACGATTCCTAATTAATTAACACTTACAAGTGAGAGACAAAATGCTGCACAAACTTAAATTTTTTTTAATTGAATTCTCTTACTCGTTCGCGTTCGAATGGTAAAAAAAATTTTCAAATATAATTAATTTTTAATTCTATTATATTAATAATTTAAATTAAAAAAAATTATTATTGCATTAGCGAATAAATAAATCAAATAAAAATTTTATATATTTATAACATTACTCAAAATACGGTAGAGTATTGTTTCAGTGGACGACAGATAAATGATCAAATTATGGTAAATTTATTGGGGAGTTGGTACCAAAAACTGATCAATTTCGATATTTAGGATCAATTATTTAAAGCAACAATAAAATAGAAAGAGGTATCAATCACATAATCCAAGCAAAATGGATGAAGTGGAAAAGTGCATCCGGAATTCTATGTGACCGAAATATACCT
>MKEJ01074016.1:0-10125 GCA_001753735.1 Embelia ribes | reverse complement strand
TTTTCTCACAAATACCCATTTATATCCGAATGGATGAACATTTTCCGATATTTTCACAATTGGACTAAAAACATCTATTTTAGCTAAACAACATGGAATAGTTATTGATAAACATTGTTGGTAAAATGCTGCCTTTGTAAAACTAATGTTCACAACTCAAAACCTTAAATTGTGGACAAATCTGCTTACAGAAAAATAAAAAGAAGTACGATTGCGTAAAAAGAAATATTAGTTGCCGATTTTCCATCAGGTCTCGAGGTGATGTCATACACACTGCTCTTTCCTCGTCCAAGTCGAAGTTAGCTCTAGAAAAAAATCAGCTGGAAAAGAAAGCCCTTAAGTCGGTTATTTCGTACTCCTGTGAATGCAAGCTCCGTCTTTACATATTATGGTTCATGAATGTGTATATCGAAAACACACAAAAAAAAAGGAAGGTAAATTGTTAAAAGTTACAAGGCTCATTCCATTTTTTTTTTTCACAGCCATTCACATTGTAAAAGAGGCTTGACCCTCTTGATTGCAGTCGAGGGTCGTAGAGAATTTTCATTCCAATACATGTTTCAAAAAAGTCGAATGTGTGAACGGTTTAATTTTACCCTATTTTTCGGCTCCTCGATCATCTCTGCTATATGGGTAAGATTTCATTTGAAGTCGAGCCGTACTCAATTTCCTAGATTGCATTTGTCAGCAGTCCTTACGAAATGGAGAACAAATTTATTGAAATTATTTTTTGACAGATATATATACTTACTTTTCAAAGCTCTTCCACGAGAAACATCAAGCTCTTAGCTCATCAACAGATTTCGTCTGACTACGGCTTTACATTACTTAGTACTAAGTAGCACGTAAAATTATCAATATTTGAGAAGTTGCGTGTTACTTGCGTTTGTTAATTAGTGTTGCTAAATACTCTGGAGCTCAAAACTACGACAAGAAAAAACAGATTTTTGGGACGGATAGTAAACGTGTTAGGATCTGTTTTACTCGGTACGAAAAACAACGTATAGAAATTAGTCATCCAACGACACAGCATCACAAGAAATGCTAGTTTCGTTAGCACTTTTCACAAACTCTTGGATTCGAGAATCTGTCTTGGAATAAATGAGTTGTAGAACTCGAATCACCACGTCGACATCTATTTGCGCAACTTTATTTCTGAGATGCAATCTTTCGTGGGCTTCAGACTTCTGACTTGTTGACTCGAAATTGCTCACCTCTACGGTAACACCTAGTCCACGCAAACATTTCCAAAAACGAAAAAAGGAATGTGTGATATAAGTTGACAAAAACAAACTAGCTATTAAAAAAGAACAAGGCGATGGATTATCTTACCATATATTCTATCCTTAGTTCCGCATAAACATTTGTGAGCTTATTCAAGTTAGATATCTTTCAACCTTCCGAATACATTCAGCTTGGATCAAGTCTTGTACTTGTATGACAAACCTTGAGGCAGAATCTGAGAAGAAAAACATGTAATTTATGTTTTAAATTTGTGGAATATTTAGTACTATTTACCATGAAGAGCAAATTAGATGCAAGCAAAGGTAAGGACCTCGGGATTAGCTACCACGTTGGAGGATTCAACTTCGGTCGGAGGATTCAACTTCAGTCTTTGGCATTATCAGGATAAAACCTTGAATTGAGGTCAAGTACAAAATTTGCAAGCATCTCATCCTCAGAAAGGTCATTCAAATCCTGCATATATATATGACCACATATAATCTATTCGTGACAAAATTTTGCGAAGAACATTTTTCAACAAGAAAGTTAACGCGTGAGAGCTTCAACCTTATTGTCAACGAAGTGATTGGATCCTTCGACTCGAAAGTGCGAAAATCAAACTGGTTAGGAATTCCAGGTTTTAAGATGCTTATCCTGATCAGAAAATTTTATTCACTGTATATATGATGTAACATTAATGTGAACATGTGAACGTATGTGTTTGCGCACTGATACTAATCACTAGTTTTATCAAGTTGGTCGATAAGGCATGCCCGTGTATTGGGAAGTACAAGGGCCCTGCCTTCAAGAATCCACTCCCGTGTCACCGGGTCCATCGTATTCTGCTGTTAGTCCCTCAGCAGAGGCACCTTTCCCAGTTTGTTGACATGCCTGTGGCTAGTGTTTTTAACATAACTTGCAGGGGATAAATTTTTTTTAAAAAAAAAGATGTATCAATTCTTTGAGACTACACATTTACGCCAAACATTAGAAAGTGAAATTTGGCTGTTCCGGCTTCATCGAGCAGTATGACATTTGGAGCAATTTTAAAGTCCTCATGGCTGTGATTGAAGGGGCAATAGACTTTGTATTCGGAAATATGATGATCATGAATAACATCTGCACTAATTATATCATTCACATGTTCTTTTGTATCGAAAATTCAAAAACTCACATGAGATACACCAGAAATCCATTTTTCGGGTTTAAAAATTAGCAGGAATTACTTTTCTAAGTTCAAGTAGCCTTCTGGAAAAAAAAATGGATAGAGTAAGTATCGGTGTCCGATAATTAATATCCCCGGAGAGTATAACTTCCTTTTGCCTGGAAATCGCCAGGGAGAAGCATCCCCGGGCTCTCTGGATGATAGGTAGTATCTCATAGTAGCGGCGAAAAAATAAATTGAGAGAACCGAGAACTAATTGAAACCGGACATACTGGATCGGTTTGGTTATGATTCTTTCCGGTTCTAGCTCTAAATTTGAAATAACTGATATTTATTGGTTCGATTCCGATTTCATGCATCTTGGAACTAGAATCTATCCAAAATTGAACAAATCCGATCCGGAACTGAACCCAGAACTAGTTATAATAATGCAGTTGAAAGATAATTATGAGTTAACTTACTGGCACGAGTACAAAAATATCAAAACATTCAACAAAAGAAATATATGGATTGATTCATACAGTGTGTAATGTTTTACATATATCTTTTGAAAATATAAAATATATTGCTTAATAAAAAATAATTATAACAGAATTATGTTATAACCGAATTCAAATCAACCATATCCGTGGAACCGAAAACAGAACCAAAACTTCACGAAACTAATCAAGAACTAAACCGAAACCGAACCAACATTCAACGGTTCAATTCCGCTAACAAAAGAATTCAACCGCTCTCTAATGATTCGGTTCGGTCCCAACCCAACTGTTTACACCCCTATCTGATAGTCCCTTTATATTTGTCTGCACTAAGATTTGAAGACAAAATAAAATCTTTCTATTCCTTCTAACACTGTAAACTTTTAGATAAAAGGGTAATTTTTAGTTCGACATGGTAACCACCACCTGGAAGTACGATATAACAATATTTAATCGCTCAATATAGTCCATGAAATGTCATGTCAATCCAAGCTCAGGACCAGTACGACATATTTAATATGGAGATATGCTACCATTAGGGCTGTTAAAAAAAACCGGCAACCGAAAACTGATTCGGAATTGGTCATATATTGGACCGAAAAAATTTGATCCGAATTGGCGTGTACTTGATCCGGAATCAATCCGTTAGAAACCGTAAATTTCAAGCCAAGCCTTGGATTAACATAATGTAATCCAGAACTAGACCGATCTGGACATAAGTTTAGATTGGTGCGATCTGGACATAGGCTTGGATCAGAACTGATTTAAAATAAATTATTATACATATATATATATATATATTATGTATGCACATCTATATAGAATATAATTTAGTGACCCAAACCAAACCAAAGCAGGCCCACTAGATACATACCTATTTCTTTTTATGTACATTTTGAAGAAAAATGTGGATAATATTCATTTTTAGAAATAAACTCAATGAAATTCCTCGTTTTATATAGAAGCCGGTGAAATTCTCGTTTTGTGGAGAGGATCTTTATTTGAAAATAGGTATTATCGTTATGCTTATTTTGAAAAAAATAGTGCTTGTAGAATATTCTTTTTGTAATTAGTTTTGTTAGAATGTTTCATTATTTTGGTTAAGTTGCTTTTATAACTAATAATTATATATAAAGCTTGTATCTAATTAATTTCTATTGACATAATGATTATGTATAAAATTTGTATGTAAATTATTGATATAATGGTTCTATTTTATTAAATTTTGTAAGTCGATTAGATCAATTCTAAATAAAATCTCGGAACATATTCCCAGGACTAAAAATCGGGCCGATCCAAAATTTAGAGGACCAAACCAAGATTTAGCAAGTCGGATCCAGTCCTAAAAAATAAGAACCGTTCCAAAATGGATTGGTCCTGGATCCAATCTAGACTGTATACACCCCTAGCTACCATCTTACCTAAAAACTCAAGATGTTATTAAGATACGCATTATATTACTAATTGTTGATCTAAATTATTCTGAAAGTATTTTGATGATGCAATAAAAAAATAAAATATTTAATTAATGCTCTAAGATTGAGTACTAATATTTTTAATGAGTGTGATTAGCTAGCAAGGGCAAAAGAAGTATTAAAAATCAATATTGTACAAGTATAAGCAAGCGACGTATTTTTTCGAGGCATCCAAAACTTGAATTATAAAAAGAATGTGCACAAGGAGAGTGACTACCGACAATCACACCATAATTGTCGACAATCATGGTAACCGTCAATAGTGTTGGCTATGTCAACAATGGAGCAAATTTTTAACAAGATTAACAGATTGGACAATATCAACAGTTATCGTAGGTGTCGACAGCATGGCCCAATTTTCAATTGCAATGGTCAAATTTGTTAAAAGTTAATTTGTCCATTAGCCTAATAACGGCTATATTAATTCAAATGTCCGTCGAAGTAGATAGATTTCAATTGGAGGATTGTACACATGACTTTTATCTACCTTTAATCCCTTGCAAGTAAAATTTTTTCTCAAATTTTCACTCTGCAATCTTGATCATTCATTGACCAATCCATGCACTTTGAGCCTTAAATTTTCAAATTAATTGAGCGCATTACTCCTCTAAAGTATTTTAGGCTTATTTGTAATAATCAAAACTTGTGATAAAGTAGAATAATATAATTTTATATTTCGAATTAATCAAATTTGTGTATAAGGATATACTTTATTCTTATAGCTTGAGGGAGTATCTCAAGGTTAACAAAAAATTGGAATATATAGCACCCGATAAGCTAGATTATTAACGTTATATTGTTTATTAATGAAACTTCAAGGAGGTATTGAACAGTGGACGCAGGGGATTGAATAATCTTTGGCCAAATCACAGTGAAAATACTGTTTGCAATCTCTTATTCTCTTAAACTCCTCTTATTATTGTTGTTGTTGAATATTTAGGAGTATATTAATCATTTTTGTTTAAATAGTTAATGTTGCAATTTTTAAATTAGGAAAAAATTTTAAATTATTTGTCTAAGCATCAACGATAGGGAAAAAGCTTCTGTTATAAAATTTGTATCTTCTACTACTTTCGTTCTAATTGCAATACGTATTCATATATTTTTTTTTGCATATATCCCATAAATTTAGGATTTTAAATTTAAATTACTATACTAGAATTCCACCAAATGCAAACTTTTGAGGGAAAATACTTATTAAAAATATTTTTTTATTGGAAATGTTACCATAATAAATTTTTTGTAAACCCAATCTCATTAAAACATATACTAAAACTGACTCTATGCACAAGAATAACGTGACATAATAATAAATAATAATAAAAGATGAAAATATACTTATTCTGGATAATGATACAAAACTTGTGCTTTTTGTTACTTTTGCATTAATCATGATATGTATTCACATAGTTTTTTTAACATATGTTCCATAAATTTAGTATATTTAAATTAAAAATTACCATAAGAGTAAACGTCTAGGAAAATAGAACTTATTAAAAATATATTTTTTCATATGAAAATATTACCAAAATTAAATTTCTCTAAACCTAATACTATTGGAAATGAAGAAAACATATAGTTATAAAGCATTAATAAAATCGACTTTATGTGAACAAAAGGATGAAAATTATAATGAAAATAATATAATTCCACCAAAATAAATTATTAAATTATATTATTTTGTAGAAAATATTGCTATAATCATGTTTCTCTAAGCATTAGTACATATAAACCAATTAAAAATAAATATAAAGTTAAAGATATTTAAACTTATTCATCTCATAATCCTAAAAACAATTAAACTTATTTGTCTCGTGCATTATAAATATTTTGTTAAAATTTTTCGTTCCATACTCCTAAAATATAATTATATTATAAATCAATTAAGACAAATATAATATTGTAAATAATATAAAAATAATAATATGAAAATTCTAAATAATAATTTGAAGATAAAATATTTTTCACACAACAGGTGCGATGCGGGGCTACATGCTAGTGTATGTTTATAATATACTAATATTATTGCATTCTTCTAATTTTTATGTACACTAGGCACAAACCAATGTAGGTTAAGCGCCTTTTGGTGATAAATAAAATAATAATAGTGCTAAAATGGAAAAAATAAATAAATAAATTGATTTAAGGCTGTTTTTTTACGCATTTTGATTTATTGGATACTCCGGCAAATAAGTGGCGGACTCATAATTCACGAGTAAGGTAGTCAGTTCATGTGAATTATATAAGAGATTATATACATATTATTTAGGAAGAACGCCTATAGACTAAATAAAAAATAAATAATTTTTTTATATATATTTTTGAGATATTTCGGGAATAAATATATTTTGGAGATATTTCGGGAATAAGGGGATCATGGACACTCCTCAATTGCCTATAATGCAAGTATATAGCGATTTAGTTTAAATTATCAAAATTGCATGGTCACACTTATACAAATATAAAAAACCGTTCATTGTGCCATTCGGCACCTATTTATTAATGTTTTGGCCGCCCTCACGAATCATTCCCATATGCGGCCATGGTCACGAGAGCAAGTTTCAAAAGTCAAATTTATTAATTAAATTTAGAGTATTCTAACAAAGCCTCCGGAATAAGAGAAAGTTTATTTAATTTATTTTTTGTTACATTAAATTTGTATTTATCTTAATTATAAAAAGATACATATCTTGTCGAGTTGTCCCTAGCCTCCAAATTTTTATGATGAACCATATTCTAGTTTGGGATTTTAGCAAGCTAAATATTTATTTATTATATATATATACATTCTACGAGTTAGTCGCTCCCACCCACCCCAATTCCACATGGCACAAAAATTAAAATAAAATAAAAAATATATATTTAAAATTTGAAGTATGCAACTTATCAAAATTGTCTTTATAAATTTTTGTTCTATTATTGTTCCTAAAAGTTATGAAATAACATATTTAGTATTGCACTTAATTTTATAATAATTATATATTCTTAAAATAAAAATGAAGAATTTTTTTGAGAGGATCAAAATAAAAATATGAATAATTATTATTGCACAAAGGAGATGTATAAAAATATAGTGAGATAATCACAATGTTAAGTAGAAGGAAATGCCATAAAATCATATATAATAAACTAAAAATAGAAATTCCAAGTTATATTGTACAAAATGTCACTCATATTTGTTTGACATTTGGACACTCTTAGTTAATATTCTAAAAATTATATTAATTTTAATGAATTTGGAAAATGAAAAGACTATATACTTTTAATTAGTTAATTAATACGATGATAAATAATAGTTTTCCCCTCCTCTCCATATATACATAGAGATATATATGCATAGCTGAGTAGAGTAATTTACGATATACAAAATATAATTTTGTTTCTTCTTTTTCCTTTTTTGGTTGTAATAGTTACAGTTTTGATGATTCATGTATGATATATTGAAGATGACATCTATAGAATGTCATTTTAATAGGTAATGTGATTTTACTTTTTTCTCTTATTAGTTTTAATTAATTTATTTGAATATAAATTAACATGAAATTAAATTTTCATGAGACTACTTTTTGTTCAATTAATTTATTTGAATATAAATTAACATGGAATTACATTTTCATGGGACTACTTTTTGTATGTATTAGTAAGATTATCTCCCCCCTTTTATATCGTATTACCAATTAGTTAATTTATTTGTCTTTGAATTATTTTTCCATTGTTGAATATCTCTCTTTCTTTCTGTCACTCTTACTTACCTCATTTGATGCTATGTCGTTTTAATTTATTTAATAATTGAGACACAAACATATAATATCAACGTATTAAGTCTCTTATCTTGAAGATGAATAAAAAATAGTTGTTATTTTTTATATTTTGTTACAATAAATGATTCATGTTATAAGGATACATATAATATATCGATTAACGAATTGAAAAAAATAATAAATTTTTATAAAAATATACATTGTATTTAAAAGTTGTACTCACGGAAACTTATTAAGGAAGAGCTCAACAAAACAAAATTTTATAAATGCAAAAGAAATAATACTTGCTAGAATCAAATAATTATAATATAATTTTAGTATTAAATAAAAAAATATATAAAATAATATGACATCAAGAAAAAGTCCAAAACTATCACGTGCATCGCTGGGTCTACAAACTAATATATATATATATATTTTTTATTATTATTATTTTTTTCCTCCATTAGTTTGGCTTAAAAGCTATGTCCACATAAGAAGCTTCTTGGTTCTTGTATACGTACGTAGCAAGTCAAAATGAAAAATAAAAAAATAAAAAGAAGAAGAAAAGTAAAGAAAATTCCGCCAATATTAATTGACCGGTGACTTGTCCCTCTCCAATGTCAACTTTTCCCGCTTTCCACCGACTAAAGAGCGCTCTTAGAATATTGATTTTGTAATACTTTGTCACCCACAAATAATTATTTATATTTTTAAATTAAAATACCCAAAAATAATTCAATATTTTCATCTTAGGAAATATATAATCATTGTAAAATAAAATAAATTATCATTATCATCTCTTCGTAGATATTAGGCTAAAATCAATTCAAAGAATAATAGGAACAAATTCAATTACTTGTTCTTAATTTAAAATTGAAATTAAAATTATTTAAAATTATTTGTCAAACGAAACTATCAAATTATTATTGGACGGAGGAAGCACTGGAGGAGATGTGTTAAATTATGGTCCACGCTATGTTTTAATGATGAAATTTATAAATATTTTAGTATGATATTTTTCTATTTTGCTAATGAGCTTCCCGCGAAAAAGATTTATGAAGTAACTTAAAGCCATGGCAATGAGACCAAAACTCGCGAGTATTCATTCGAAACCGCTTCGATTTTGATGGGAAAAATTCGATCCTGACTTCGACGGGAGCAGGGATAGGAATACAGATACTTGCCTCATCTCGACCTCGAACCCGCCCTGGTGTTTACATAATTATAATAATATTCTCATTTTTCTATATAGGGTATTAAATTTGTTTTGATTGAAATGTTACATTCTGTATAAAAAAATATTTTTTTTAAAAAAAATTACAAAACATTTTGTTGATTTTTATTATGGTTTTTTGATACTATGAGTGTTATTTGAAATATAACGGAGTGTTTATAAAACATTAGTTTTTTTTTTAAATTAGTAGTTGAAAAAAAACTAAGTTTCACTTTCTGGTTGATTATTTTAATTGTGTGAAGATTTTATTTATTTATTTTTTGAAAGTAAAATTTTTGAGTTGTTAATTTTAATTAAAGCAAAACAATTTTTTAAATTTGGTTATTCATTAACGGGGTCAAAGACCCGCGGAAAACCCCGACCCCCATTAGGGAGGGGACGGAGAAGGCAAAACCCAACACTGAAGAGAGATCGGTTGGGTTGGAGACGGCAAAACCCGCCCCTGCCCCCACCCCCGCCTCGTTGCCATCCCTACATCTGTGTGTTAAACTTAGTGTCTTTTTGAATTAAAAATTTGATTATCTTCTTATTTTTTTTATTATAATAACAATTGATTTATTTATTTATTCTCCTCGTTATAACACAAATATAACGATAATATCTATCATTTTGTCACTAGTGTCGAAAGATTTTTTGAACATTTAAAAATTGTGGATATAAAATAAATAAGCTACATAAAAAATATAAGCATAATTATCTATACAAATTACTTAAAATAACTAAAAGATTATGTAATATGCTACATGTTGACCTGAAAGATTGATCGGATCCCACGCAAGTACATGCAGAATCGTTGTAACTATAT
>MKEJ01074011.1:0-10127 GCA_001753735.1 Embelia ribes | reverse complement strand
TTAAATTAAAATAAACTGTTGTTTTTTTGCTCATTTCGGTGGATAAGAAGATTTCTTTTTTGGATAGGGTTAAAGATTAAGCAAGGATACATTATAGAAATGCGTTTCTGTTGTTAAATGTTGCAGCTGCTTCATTAGTATTGTCGCGTTGTATTTGGACTGAATCAGTACAATGCACATATACGATGTCTTCAAATTTTATCGGGAAGGTTTTTTCTATTGTTGTCAAATTACTAGAACAGAAATCTAGTGTGGAACAGAAGGGTAAAAGCTTGTTTGATTTTGGTTCTTGTCAATTGAGCTTTTAAGAAGAATAGCACACAAAATGTGGGGATTTTGAGGTGCAATGGAGGTTGGGTAGCATGTCAATGTGACTAATATGTTAGAGACTATTTCGGATTCCTTTGTTGATGTTGAAAATTGTTTTCAGTTGTTATGGTTGTTGTAATTATTACATATTCAATAATTCAATCACAAGGCGGGCATTTGGAGCTGTTTTGTTCCTCGTAGGATTCAAGAACGAAAAGTTTTTTGTGTTCTTTTTTTCGTTCCAGATGGATGAAGGTTCTTCTGACAACGAGCAAGTCCTTGAGGAAGAGGAAGACGGGAGTGAGCACGAAAGTGATACAGAACTAGTGTTAGTAATGGAACAGAATGAGCAAGCACTAACTATTGAAAGCAATGGCATTGGTAATGGTGGTGAGCAAGGAGTTGAATTTGGACGAAACGAGCAAGGAAGTGATCAAACACTCGAGATTGGAGCCAACTCTGGTGACAATAAAGGAGATGGTATCGCGAGCATTGATGAGAAAGGATTATTACAAGGGGAGGGCTATCCGCCACCTGTTGTTGGCATGGAGTTCGAGTCATATGACGATGCTTACAATTATTACAACTCTTATGCTAAAGAATTGGGATTTGGAATTAGGGTCAAATCTTCATGGACTAAACGTAACAGCAAAGAGAAACGTGGTGCAGTGCTATGCTGCAATTGTGAAGGTTTTAAAATGGCAAAAGAAGTGAGTAATCGGAGAAAAGAAACTAGAACTGGTTGTCAAGCTATGATTAGGCTAAGATTGGTTGAGCTGAACAGATGGAGAGTGGATGAATCTAAGCTCGAACACAACCATTCATTTGATCCCCAAAGAGCACAGAATTCGAAGTCACACAAGAGAACGGATAATGGGGCGAAAAGAAAGTCCGAGGAAGCCCTAGACATAGAGGTACGGACAATCAAGTTGTATAGGATGCCCATCGTAGATTCCCTCACTCGTGGAAGCTCAAGAGAGGGGGAAACAGATAGCCCTAGTGATCGATCCAAACGCTTGAACCTTAGAAAAGGAGATACACAAGTCTTACACCAGTATTTCTCTCGTGTTCAACTAACTAATCCTAACTTTTTCTATGTGATGGATTTCAATGATGAAGGCTTTTTAAGGCACGTGTTCTGGATAGATCCGAGGGCAAGAGCTGCGTATGCTTATTTTGGCGATGTGGTTTGTGTTGACACAACATGCTTGTCGAAGAGGTATGAAATTCCACTTTTGTCCTTTCTAGGTGTCAACCACCATGGCGAGTCGATATTGCTTGGCTGTGCTTTGCTTGCAGATGATATGCAAGAAACATTTATTTGGTTATTGCGGGTGTGGCTAACTTGTATGTGTGGGCGCCCTCCTCAAACCATCATTACCGACCAGTGTAAGCCTTTAGAAAGTGCAATCGCTGAGGTTTTCCCTAGGGCTCACCATCACTACTCTCTGCCACTTGTCATTAATCATGTTTTTGAGAATTTGGGAGAAGTACAAGATTTTGAGGCATTTGGAACCACGTTGAGTAGAACCGTATACAACTTCAATAAAGTAGATGAATTTGAAGGAGCTTGGGAGGAAATGACTCGACGATTCAGTATCAAGGATCATGATTGGCTTCGTACTTTATTTGAAGATCGAGAGAAGTGGGCCCCAGTTTACTCAAAGGACACATTTTTTGCTGGCACGTTCGCTACTTCTCTACAAGGTGGAACCAGGAGTTCCTTTTTTGATGGGTATGTCTTTAAACAAACATCTTTGAAAGAATTTTTCGATATGTATGAATTGGTTCTGCAGAAAAAGTATCAGAAGGAAGTCCTCGATGATTTCGACTCCAAAAAGTCGACCCCCCAATTGAAAACAAGGCACCCTTACGAGTTACAGCTCTCAAAAGTATACACCAACGAAATATTTTTGAAGTTCCAAGATGAGGTGGTAATGATGTCTTCTTGCTTGAGCGTAACACAAGTTCATGTTAGCGGACCAATTATCACGTATATGGTCAAAGAGCAGGAGGGAGAGGAAAATCTAAGCGGAATTAAGAAATTTGAGGTTATGTACGATAGTGAGGGTATTGATGTTAGGTGCATTTGCAGTTGCTTCAACCTGAATGGGTATCTGTGTAGACACGCGCTATGTGTACTCAACTACAGCAATGTGGAAGAAATTCCGGTACAATATATATTGTCGCGGTGGAGAAAGGATTTCAAGCGTTTGTATGTGCCAAATGTTGGGTCCGATTGTATAGATACGAGCAACCCTATGCAGTGGTTTGATCACTTGTATAAGCTAGCGATGCAAGTTGTCAAGGAAGGGATGAGATCGCAGGAACAATACACTGTTGCTTGGCAAGCATTTAAGGAATCGTTGAATAAGGTTCGTTTGGTTGGAGACAAACATGTATGATCGGTGATCGGAGAGTTTTGAAGTGTATAATTGTTGTTCATTTAGCCTTATAGATGTCATGTACAGGGAGAGAATTATCTAAGTTTTGAAAAGTCTAGTTTTGAAAATAATAATTTGTTCATTATGGGTTTTAATCATGTTGTTCTAAGGGCAAACCCACCAGTCACCCTATACGAGCCTCTATCCTTAAGTTTTGGGGATGAAATCTAAGAAAATGCTCACACTAATGTAAAAAAATTAAGTCCATAAATAATTGGCATATTTTATCTGGCACAAAATTTTAGAAAAAAATCAAAAAGTAATATTTCAAAATCAATGTTAATAAAATTTTTTAAAAACTATATAAAAAGTTAAGATTGTAGCCATTAGCTAAAATAACTAATTTGATACAGAAAATAGATAAAATATAAACTATAATATTTTTGAACTATTTTGGATGTTAGGTTGTATTATTGACAAGTGGGTAGTTATTTCAACTTCTTGTTTAGTTATAGGACGGTAGTTGTAATGCCCCAGAATTTCTACTATATCCGAGCACTTCACTAACTAATTATCCCAACTTTTATAGATAATTTTTGAGATAAGGTACATTTCATAAGTGGAATGAATAAGGTCTAACACAATGAAACAAAATCTTCAAGGTTTTATTATCATGTTCTAGGCTTCACATATTTATTCAAAATATCAAATAACGAGGTCTCAGCCATCAGCCTACAAATGTTTAAATGAAACATGATAAATAACTAAAATGCCCCCAAGTGAGCTTCGACTTCTTCCCTAAACCTGAACCCTATGATTCCCGGTACTTGTTCCTATTTGGTATTTTATAAGAAAAAAGATACAAAAGGAACCAAACAAGTACGAGTTAGATAAAGAATTCAACTTTATTGAAATACTAAAATAAAAAACAAATCATATGAAGTATGAAATTATGCAGATGTACATGTCCATTAAAGGTATACAATCAATGCTCCAACCAAATCCATCAACAATAACTACCACACCCTTTGAAATACTTGCCCTTCTAAGCCTTTACGCATAATGGGTTCCTCAATAGGCACTCAGTCAATAGAGTCCTCAGAGGGCACTCGGTTATAAGAGTTCTTAATAAGCACTCGTTCATAAGAGTCCTCAACAGGCACTCGGTCATAAGAGTCCTCAACAGACACTCTGTCAACTTCAAGGTATTCTAGGTTAACATCTACACTAGTCTTATCCAATAGGTTTTTAACAATTTCCATTGGTTCTTTCTTTCTTAAGCATTTTCATATGACAACCAGTTTCCAAAAAACCCGATGTCTCAACCAAATATCAAACAAAAACTTCCAATATATGATTAGGAAGAGAATTCCATAATCTACATCTTTTATGTTTTGAGTAAAAACTAATTTAAAGTGAAAAAGGGACAAAAGAACAGTTGTATAGCATCAGGTATGTTCTGCCTTCGGAGTGTCGATTGTCACTACCCTCAGTGGTGATAGTTACTGATTGTTGACAATCATACCACTTGGGTGTCGACAATCAACATGTAGAATACAACCAGTTCGCGAAAACTCAGTTATAAACATCAGAAAACTCTTAGTTTAACATATAAACCAATTCGGTGTAAACTTTCTCGTCAAAACCAAATTTAACACATGAGTTTAAGTAGAATTAGAGTTTTATGATCTATTACGCACCTCGTTAAATTCGAAGAATACCCCTCAAAAAGTTCGTTGACGAAACCCTAGGTCATCCCCCCTCCTTTCGAGAATTAATTAATCAATTAGCAAAGCCTATAAATAATTTACAAATAATTTTGTTAAAAATGATTATCTAAACATGAATCAACCTTTAAAATGAGTTTTTGGTTGATTCGAGCTAGAACAAGTATGAAAAATCCGAATAATTGATGGTTAAAACTTATCTCAAAACGACGAGGACAAGGAGAGGATCCCAAATTGGCATTTAGATTGCCGAGCGGAATGTTACTTCTTTCGAATTGAATGAGTTGTCCTCAAGGTCACCTCTTCCCCTTCTTTCCTCCTCTCTCTGTGTCATTATGAGAATGAACGTATGTATTCCTTGTATTGTCGATTAACTTTCATTATTAATTCTCACAATATTACAAGTTTAGTCCTTGAACTTTTTAGGGCCTTACAGTAAAAAGTAAACTTATTCCCCGAAGTTTTTACCATACACAATGATAGTTTCAAATGTCTACATCAAACTCACCATATAACTTCCAACCATGCTTTACTCATCACAACAATCCCATGAATTGTGTGCATTGCATTCATCTACTTACTGCCAAACTATAACAACAAATTTACCAGTAACTTCAATAGTTGAATTCTATAATTCCACATCAATGATAACCCGACTCTACCTCAATGCCATTTTGGCCTCTAGTAGATGATGATACAATAAATTACCCCCTTTTTATTCGTCCAATGGAATTCTATAATAGTTCCACTATCTAGTTAAAGGTCAACTAAACCGGCTAATATTGATTCTTCCAAATAAATTTCACCCTGACAAATTCTTATATGGCTTCTAACTGACAATTTCTATAGCATAGATTTTAAACATTGAACCAAAGCCACCCTCTAAATATAATCAATACTCTACCAATATGGTATGAAGTATTCGTCTACTACAAGGCCACCTGTGAAACCTAACCGACACTCTCAATAAACATCTCACCATTCAAAATAATTAGTTGTGTAGTAATTTAAATCACTAACCGGTAACAACCTACCTTTCCAAACATGATAATTCAGTCATCTCCAAAGTATTCATACCATATATTCTTCCACTTCTCTATCCCAATTCATCTTCTATAGTACTACTCTATGTCCTACAGTCAAGTATCCTTTTAATCCCCAAAACACCTTAGGGTAAACAACTCTAGTTCTAATCCACGCAACGTCTCTAAGATAGTTCTACATCACCGATACTAATATCTCCTACTTGGTACACATTTGACATAACTATTCTGTGTTTCATCTTCTGTCACTTTATCGACCATCTCTAACATACTAACTCCACATACATGCCAACACTTTCACTTCATCACAAGCATCTCTAAAAATTGACCTCAATTATATTATACCCTAAACTCTTTTCACATTCCTCGAAATTGTCGTTCCTACCCATTTGGTAGTCCCCTTCTCAAATAAATTTCGTCTTTCCAACATTCAATGAAACATTGTCAAATATTTACATTCTACCCAATCTTATGGCTTTTTCGTAATTTACACATGTCTAACATCTCGCAACTCAACCTATTGTATTACTCACTTATTTTCTCGATTACTCAGATCACTTATTACGAACACCTCCAATTGTTCATACATTTCCTCTTACTATCTCACACTCCCTATACGTCTCTACAATTATCAACCAATTAATTTGCTATTCTGCATATCCCTCATTTTACATTCTAATGGAAGCCTAATGCAATCTATTAGTCATTGAAAACTTATCGTAAAGTACTAGTTCATCCTCATATTCTCCTCTTGGATCCATACTCTCATCTCAATCCTGTCATTTAACCTTGTTAGGACAACCTTGTACCTATCACAACATCATCAGTCAGAAAGCTATACGTATCCGTGTTCTCGTCACCTTTCCAGTACAATGTTACTGCTCATTAATTCCCTCATGCAAATAGGTCTAAACTACTTCATACTACTATATCCCCAACAGTTAATAAGCTCAACTACTTGCTTTTCCTTTGTATCACAAGGCATAAGCTCACCTTAATACTTGCTCTCTAATACACATATTACTTGTTTACTACAATTCGTAATCTATTATGTTTACCTACTTGATCACAACTAATGCATGCTCAATTCTATACTTTCGACAGCTTCATACTAAACCTTCCTCACACCATTCACTAAACTATCCCTAAAATCTCTTATCCCATTCATATTTCAACAATTATAGTGAATTACCTTCAAGTAGTCTGCTACCTCTAAATCCTTTCGAACTCTTTGTCTCACTAATCTTCATACTTACTCTACCAATATTTAATACATAACTCAAACTAACCATATATCTCGCAAATCTCCAAGTTCGAGCATCTACATAGTTGTATTCAGCCTTTGCAATTCATACGACTCAAATGTTTCTTATGATTAAATTCCTATCCTACCATATAAATCCACCATTCCCGTATCACTATGGTTTCCATCTCTCAATCACCAGTATAAATTGTCATCATAACTATTCTATGTGTCACCCAAAGTTTTCAGTCCATTAATCTCATACTGTTTTGCCAATTAGTAACCTTACCATCTGATCTTTTGACATCTCTACATCTCTATCTCCTATTTCTCAATTCCAAAATTCATTCCTAAGATCGTTCCACAATTCCAATGCGTCATTGGTAATTATCCCTTTACAACCTATATCTATCCTTAGCGGAACATCATACTAGTTCGAAACACTGCTGCACCTCATTCTCGACTGATGTAATTTTAATTTATTTTGAACCTTGTCTTCCATTCTCTTCGATTTATCTCAATCCTCTTAACAAATTCAACATTACGTTACGCACTCTAATTGTACTCCCTCAGAAGAAATCCCTTCATCAGAGTGATCAAATGGAGTCAATTCAAAGAAAGCAATAAGAATCAACACATGTTCGCAGTATATGAGCTAAGAAAAAGCTATGTATGTACATCCCAAATAGCTTAACGTGAACTTCATCTGCTAACAGAGATCTTTGTTAGGCCGATAGAGCATCCCCTTTCTATCCAACACAAAGCTAAGTGTTGATATCCATCACAACAGGCAACTGGTTTTTGTTTTAAATATAAAACACATGTATGAAAGCAATGGGATATGGATTGATGCAAACAAGGTATACAAGTCACAAAAGAATATCCAAGGAAGTCAAGTTTCTAGATACCTACCCTGACCTTCAAGACGCATCTTACTCGAGACTTCCTACTGACAGACCTAACAACTTACAGCTCCTAAGTTTATCGTATACCTTAAGCTTTGATACCAACTTGTAACACCTCAAAATTCTACACAATCTCAAGCACGTCATTTCACACCATTCACAACATAATATAAACCAAGAATTAAAATATATATATATCCCATCATTGAAATTTACATAATTCATTGACAAATACAATCAAATCCATTCGACCTTATTATTATGTTTGGCTATATAACTATCTCATAATGTCAAAACAAAATGAACCTTACTAATAGCCTACAACTGTCTAAAAAACATAAAGTAAAATGCATGAAGAAAATCTCAACACCCTCTACATTGACCTCTATTTCCTAATTTTTCTTGGAGTTTTCAAAAGAAAATAATATTTGCAAAACCAACCAAGCAAGCATGAGCCAGAACTTATCCAATTTTAAAGAAAAATTTAATGGAACAATATCCACCACAATTAAGCAAATTTAACGAAAAGCATAAACATCTACGTATGGAAAACATCCAACAACATATAACAAAACAAGTTAACTTGACCAACGACATAGGATACACAATCCTCCCACAACTGACAACTCAAGCACCGTAACCTAAGGCGTTATGCACTCTGCTTTGGTTCCTGCAGAATCAACTCATATTAAAAGGTACATCTTCTAAGGCTAACGACCACCACAGAACGTACGTTCCTCCATGTGTCCCAACCAATCCAACAATCATGTGATGTAATCATCAACACCTTTGACACGACCGACAACTCAGATGCCATAACCCAATGCATCACACACTCGGCTTTGGTTCTCTCTGAATCGGCTCATATTAAAAGATATGTCTTCCGAGGCCAAATAATCCTTGATGTAGCGAAGCTTATTCTCAATGCAAAAACAACCCACTCGAAATAAAGCTTCTGAGACCAGATAATCCTTGGAGTAATAAAGCTTACTCCAAATGTGGAAATGTCCAATTTAAAATAAAGCTTCCGAGGCCAAATAATCCTTGAGTAACAAAGCTTACTCCCAATGCGGAAATGACCCACTCGAAATAAAGCTTCTGAGGCCAAAAACATGTTTGTATGTAAAACATCCAACAACATCTAACAAAACAATCCAACCTCAACAATGACCCAAGATATATAATCCTCCTACTACCGACAACTCAGGCTCCGTAACCAGAGGAATCATGCACTCAGCTTTGGTTCTCATGGAACCGATTCACAGTAGAAAGTACATCTTCCTAGGCCAATGAACACCATGGAACATACTTTCTTCCGTGTGTCCCAACCAATCCAACAATCATGTGATGTAATCATCAACAACTCTCACATAATCAAAAAGTCGAGCGCCATAACCTGAGGAGTCATGTACTTGGCTTTGGTTCCTAGGACAGATTCACATCGTGTGATATCCAAAAAATCCGTATAAATTTTTTGCAAACATAAATAATACATTACGAGTTATAATGTATCATTTATGTAATATGTGTGTTGTGAAATTGTGTTATTTAGTATTGTGCATTGTGTTGGATACTTAGGAATATTTTCTAAATTGTATTATGTATATTTAATGTGTAATTGCGATTTGTGTTATATATTAAGCTTAAACATATCATTATGGTATTAGAATAATGATGATTAAGCTTAATAGTGATTAGCATAAGATATAATAATACTAAATATAATTATATATTTTAAATTTTGTTTTAGTTAACATTAGTAAGCTTGACTAAAACAGAGTGTCCAATAGGTGCCTGCCGATGGATAAGGTGTTAGAAATAGTATCACAGAGAATAAAATTTTGATACAAAACTCAAAAATTTGATTTGGAATTTAGGCATGAGTAGGGTAGTCCGACGGGTGTCCATTGATGGACAGGGGTTGGACACCCGACTCAGGGTCATCGGGCATATCAAATCGTGGGATTCGACCTTTGGCCTTATCTTCTTGGGTTGGGAATTTAATTGTCATTTTGCTACTTTAAATTTTGTGTGTGTGTGTGTGAGAGAAAGAGAGGTGTGATGGTGATTTTATTAAGTTTTTATCTTCATCTCGTGATTTACTATACTTTGAGACATCCTTTTCGAAAACAAAGTTGATAATTGAGCTGCATAGTATGCAAGGATCCATTTGACGTAAGTCTCATTTCATTCTTTGCTCGTTTATCATACCTCAATAATTGTACCATTCTTATATTTCGAAACTAAGTTGAAAAACTTGTTTCTTACTTCTCGTTCATCAATTTTATATCTAGGTTCGGCTTGATTCAAGCAACAAACCTAGATCATTCTTGAGCTTGTAAAAGGAAATTTTTTGGGTTCGGAGTCTCATGTCCGATCGTGATTGAATTGGGGCTTTTAAGGTACGAGAAAATAACGAATAGAAATATAAATGTAAAGCTTTGTATGTAGGCATTATGTATATATATGTCTTTTTATGTGTTTGGTTTATTTATTGGTTTTGTGTTTGGTATATA
>MKEJ01074009.1:0-14365 GCA_001753735.1 Embelia ribes | reverse complement strand
ATCACATTCTATCACAACCCAATTTGTCGTCAACCAATCCATGCCCAGAATGATATTGAATCTAGATATATCCAGAACGAGCAGATCACAAGTGAACTCATAACCAGAGATAAGAATATAACAACAACGACATAAGAAACTCATAATTATACATCTGCCTAGTGGAATATCTATTGAAATATGTGTGTCTAATAGTTCAGACACTAAACCTAATGTTTTAACCATACTTGTAGCAATAAAAGAATGAGTGCGCCATCATAAAAAAGAACATGTATACATGATAAAATGACATAATAGTGTACCTCAAATGATAGACACATCCACTGAAGCAGCATGTGCATCAGAAAGAGCATACATATGCATCCGTACTATTGATGCAAAAGTAGACACAACACCACAATTTCTGAACCCCTGATGTCCACCATGACCCTGAGTAAGCCCATATTGAATTGGTCTAAATTGTTGTACCTATGGTGCAGAACAAGGATTCTGACTCAGAGCTGTCGAACCTGGAAACATCTTCTGTATATGCCACAAATAAAACACTTAACTGTTGGACAATTAGTAATGACATGTCATGTGTCTCCACACTTGTAAAAGCTTTCTGGCCCCCATTAAAAGTCCCTATTCCATTGAAATTCATCTACATCCTGACTGTCCGGATCCTCTATTATCACGTCCCCTCTTTCGATTTCCCTGATTATTTTGGCCTTAAAATCGATGCCCTTGGTTTGATTCTGGTCCCCAATCTTTCTTTCCCTATTCTTCCTCTCTATCTGGTTAATCTCTTCCTACTCTTCGACTTTCTGGATCACTATCTCCATGGTGGTCAGATCTACCACAGTTATAATACGTCGAATGCGTATTCTTAATCCTTGCACGAACTGTTTCACACGGTCTTCATCAGTCGAAGCAATGCATAAGGAAAATTTGGCCAAAGCCATAAATTCTATCGAGTAATCCAGTACTGTACAGTTCCTCTGAGTTAGTGCCAAAAACTCTCGAGCCTTAGCATCCTTGAATATTTGCGAACAGTACCGGGTCAAGAAGGCCGTCTTGAATTTGTCCCATATTATACCAGTGATGTCATGTAACTCAATGTAACTCTTCCACTAGTCTACAACATCATCTTGTAATAATCGCGGAGCTACCCGTGCTATAACAATATTGTTAGTCACTCGCGACAAACGAAAATGATGCTCTAGGTTAGACACCCAACCATCAACTCCCTCTAAATTCGCACCCCTATGAAACACTAGGATCTCAGGTCTACTGATTTCCTTATGCTCCTTTGTAACCATATCTCCAATAGTCAGCTGACTGATTTGTTGTATACCCAAATTTGCAAATGTAGTCTGAATCACATGTGCAGTATGTTGGGTCATTTGTTGAGCCAAAATAACAACCAGTTGTAGTAGGTCCACTAAGATAGTTGCTACTGCAACCTTTCCCGCTGCTAGTATAGGTGCGAGAATCTCCTGAGATGTAGGAATGTCTCCTTAAACTCCTAAGCTTGAATTGTTGGGGGGAATAGGAACTGACTCCCCGCTACAACCACCCCGTCCGCCGCGATCATCATGTCCATGTCTACATCCACATCCTCTATGAACTATATAAAAGAGTAAGAGAATTTGGAAAAGATCATATGTATGCATTTGACAGCGTATGTAAGAAGAAAGGTAAGTGTAGAATTTCCTACTACCTTATTGTTGACTTCATCCACTACCAAAGATCCATGTTGAACCTACAAAGCGTCTCCCATTTGTCTAACACAAATCTAAGTGTCGACAACAATTTCCAAAAGCTAACTAGGAAAACAAAGACAAAGAAATGCGATATGGATTGAGGATCTAGATATTTGTATAAAGATTTGGAACTTTTTAAATATCTAAATTCCTAATAGTCTATCCCAACTTTCTAAACGTAGTTAATTCGAGATTTCCTAACCAACAAACCCAATAAACTACAGCTTCTAAGGAGTTCATAAACCTAGAACTCTTATACAAACTGTAACACCCTCGTTCTAAATAATAATTTGTTATACAAAAAGTTCCAAATAGTATTTGAAATTATAAATCTAATCCAAAAAGGCTTTATTATCATCTTTTATGGCGGTACAATAATACAAATACGAATACAAATATCTTGGCCATTGGCCTACAATAGTCTAGGAAATGAAATATAAGTACATCAACTGAAACATAGGGGTGATAAGAATATTCTCGAATGAGATCCAACCTGCCCCAACTAAGGTCCTGGATTTCTAGCTCTTGATTTTGCTTGGTATTTTCATGCAAAAGATAGTGGAGAAACAAACAACCGGGTATGACAAGAAATGTGTGTCCAATATACCAAATTAACGATTATACAATAGATGTGTCTCCTGGATAGTTTTGCGTATAATTTCATTTGAACCATTAATGGGTCAAATCAGTGGCTGAGCACTTGAATTGCACCAGATATTCAAAGAAGATATAAATTCAACTTTGATTTCATATAAGTTTTTAGTCAATTTTAACAAGTTCAAAATTAATATTTTCTTCATTAGTTCAATAGCATATCATTTAAATTTCGGAGTGTACCTAATCGGACTATCTAACGGTAGCTCGAAAGTCTTGGAAAATTCACCAAAAATGGCTATTCGAACACAATTCCTGTTCGGAAAAACAAATGAGAATTCTCATGAAAACGAAATGTGAATCAACAATTCATCCACTAAACATAAACGGGATGAATTTATGAATCGTATATAAGAAAAACATGAAGAAATAATAGGAATACTTACGGAAAGTTGATGAGAACGATTCGAGAATTTTGATTCCGAAGTTACAACACCGAACAGGTAAAATATTCTCCTAAAAAACCTGAATTTGGCTCTGAAATGAAACTAACTCTCTCCCCTCTCTTCTTTATTATGATGTGTTCTAGATTTTGTGAAAAAATAGATGGAATCAAATATTTTTATAGATCAAACTTGATCTAACCACTGTGATATTTATTCAATGTCAACTGGAAAAATGAAAAAAAATACATTTTGGTCCTTGAGCTTTAAAAACTTTCAATTTGGCCCTATAATTTTAGGGCATTATAAACTGGGCTAAATCCAAAAATTAAAAATGGAGGATGCAGAACGTCATATGAATTATATCACCATCATCATCATCCAAGTCTTAACATTCCAATAAATTGAGATAAGTTAAATGTAACCAAAATAAGATGTCATGATAGACTGCTAATGTGAATTTGTACACGTTAACCATTTCTATCCAAGGAAACTTACTCATCAATTTCTGTATATACATATCTTTTTCAATCACTTTCATCCACATTATTAAAGGTCTACCTCTATCTTTTCTTACTGTTCAAAAGCAAGACTTTTATACTTTATAATTGTTTCCCTAATAGGTGTCCTTCTAATATCCAAACCATCTTAAATAACTCTTACCTTATTACCAATTGGTGGCACACTTAACCTTGCACCAATCTATTCATTCCAAATTCTATTTTTTTAGTCTTCTCATACATGCATCTCAATATACACATCTCTACTAAACTTATATTATGTGCATTTTATTTCTTATTAGTCCAACTTTCAGTTTCATACAATAAAATAGATCTTACCATGATCCTATAAAACTCTTACTTTTAATAGTAGAGACATATTGTTATACACTGAAAATACTTATCCCCTTCACCTAATCTTCTTGGGCTCTATAATTGACACCTCTTTTCGCCATTGTTCTATTAAATGGATCCTAAATAATGGAATGATCATTCTGTGGTACCACCCCTCCACCTATTTTAACTACAATCAGATATACCACACTTCATCCGCTAAACTACACTCCATATATTCTGTTTTTAATCTACTTAGCCTAAAATGCGAGACTCTAAAGTGTGTTTCTATAGTTCTAATTTTTTATTTATTCTTGATCTCGTCTTATCAATCGAAACTATATCATCAGCAATTAATATGTACTGCAGTACTTCGATTTTGATGTGTCTAGTCAACTCATCTATTACTATTGCAAATAGGAAATGACTTAATATTGTGCCTTGATGCATGCCTATCGTAATAGGGAAGCTATATGACAAGCAACCGCATATTGGTAGTTGCTCCCTTATACATTTACTTCATAACCTTTATATATTTAAGAGGGGTCAATTTTTTGGTCAAAACCTTATCTAGGAACTTTATCACAAGCATTCGTCAAATCAATAAAAATCATATTAGATCTTTTTTCGCTGCTCTATATTTCTTCATCAACTATATGTTAGTAAATCATTGTTCTGTAGTCGAATTTCCAAACAAAGACTCAAATTGATTTTCCGAAATCATATCATTTCGTCTCAATCTATATTCAATTACTCTTTCCCAAAGTTTCATAGTGTGACTTATAACTTTACTCCAACAATAATTAGAACAATTTTGTATTTTTTTCCCCATTCATTGAGCATCTTCGCAGTGCGCCAAATTTAGTTGAAAATGTTTGTTAGCCATCTTATCTCTGCATTACCAAAAACTTTCCAAACCTCAATTTGGATGCCATTTGATCCAGCTGCTCTATTCATCTTTACTTTCTTTAAAGTCTTTTTAACCTCTCACTCTCTAATAATTCGCGTAAAACTAAAATTGTAGTTAGCATCCTCCAAAAAAAACCATGATATCATTGAAATTTATTCTACATTAAAATATCTAATATTTAGTGAATTTTTAAAATTTTGGCACTATATCCTCCCTCCAATTTTTTTTGCTCAATGAGGTATATCCCAATCATGTATGTATGAATGAATTATCTAACATACCCACTATATTCATAATTGGTTGTGCCCTTGTTTTCTAAGGTAGGAGTCCCACTGTCCTGCTAAGCCTTTTCTCTTTTTGTTGCATAAAATAGCTAAAAGGTTTCAAAGTACAATTGCCTTGCTGCCACATAGGACTCCAAAGTTTGGACGCATTTTTAAAATCAAACATTTTATGCACCTATGATATATCTAATAATTTAATGTGGCATACTGGACACATGCAATGTCTCATACAATATTTTAGAAATGATTTGACAAATTTAAGATAAGAGCAAATTTAGAGTACCCATCCTCCAATCAATTGGCAGCCATTCTTATACCTAAAGTTGGAAAGACTTATAATTGGTACCTCCCTCTCATACATTATTTTTTATCTACTTGGCATTTGTTGTCATTCCATGTTATAATTCGACAGCCAATTGTTGTCTATCATAAAGCAAATGTTGGTAGAATGGTGTATTATGAATTTATATTTTGCTAAATGATATATTATAAATTCATATTTCGGTTGAAGCACCCAAAAAAAGAAAAAGAAAAAAATGATTCTTCCATGCTATAATTCGAAACCCTATTATTGTCTATCATAAAGCAAATGTTGGTAGGATGATGTAATATAAATTCATATTTTGGTTGACGCACCAAAAAATTAATGAGCTTTCCGTATATAATTCGATAATGGTCCATTTATTATTAACGGCCGTTGTCATACTTTATTATCACATATTCTCTTTCATTATTTAAGTTACATTTACTCATGGGTTGATTTGGCGTGATATATGTAGTCGCTTAGGACTACAGCAATATGAGACTTAGTATGGTCACAAATGAGCGTGGCGACAAGCCTAGTCAAGCTGAATTTTGAAGTGCACGAGTTCGGCTCGTTAAGAAAAATTTATGCCTCGAGCTCGGCTCCACTCATTAGTATTTGAGCCAAACTCGGCCGAGCTCTTATCGAAACAAGCTCAAAAAGCTCACGAGGCGCTTGATCTTAGCTAATCCTACCTCATTTTGGGCTTCTTATTGATTTTTAATTTAGGTTTACATCAACTCTTATGCATAATTTTGCAAACATGCTTAATCCTGAAAGTATTAAATATTAATGATATTGATAATTTGAAAATGGATTTTAAATTTAGAAAGATAAAAAAAAAGTTATGATGAAATATCAATACTTATAATTAATTGAGACAAATTGAAATTTAGTATTTAATTTACGAGAAATTTTATTTATTATTTAACTTAATCACTTGACATATACACATACATATAAATATTTGTATAATAATAGATATTTACTTATTTTGAGTGGCTTGCGAGCCTAACTAGCAGATATACTATATGTTTGAGCTCAACTTGCTAATATTATTGAGCTCAAAATTGAGCTCGAGCTCGGCTCATTTACTTTCGAGCTGAACTCGAGCCCAGCATTTATTGAGCTGTGCTCGAGCAGCTCCTAAACAACTCAGCTCTAACTGCAGCGGACTACAGATCCATCTGGGTTTTTGTATGAAATTACAGACATTACAAATTTTTATGTAACTTTTGTGTGGAATCCACTCTACTAGTATGGCCAACTTAATGCCTAAGAAGCAAGGATGTCAATTGTTTGAATCAAAATAAAACCAAACCAATAATCAAATAACCTAATTCAAATCCAAACCAAAATATCTTTCAATCCAAACTAAACCCAAAATATTTTCAACTCAATCAAAAATTAACCCAAAACCAAAATAAACCAAGCCATTATCCAAACTAATTCAAACCTTTTTTATTTTCAATACAGAATACTTTCTTTAATAAGCTGCGTTTGTATATATGTAATTTCTTTATAGACTCAAATATGCAATACTATGAATAAAAATACGTATGAATTATATATTTTAAAATTTAAAAACAAATTCATATTTATGAGGCCCAAATTTTACAAATATCGCTGCCCAACAAGTAATGCCTTCTCAGCCTATTGAGTTATGTCACAGTAACGTAAACCAAAAGCAAGAAAGAGAGTCCTAATTAATTTTCTTACCCATTTTAGATATTGTCTTTTGATATATTTAGGCCCATATGCGCGAAGAGAGAATCAAATGGTGTTCAATTTGTAATATCTTGAGTGTTTCATACAATTTTTTCTTTCAACAATGTCCAAAACTCATTCCTTTGTAAAATGATCATCGTACCTAAAATTGTAAAATTATGAATATTAACTTACACATTTTTAATTAAGAGATAATTTTATATATTTAGAATTTAATTTGATCATTATATAAAAAAAAGATAGTGGCCTTATCTCCAACCCTTCCTAATAGACAGCTGCATAATAGCCTCTCCCTCTCGCAAGGTATGGTTTGTGAGAAATCTGTAATCACTTACGGTCTCTCTCTATTCTTTAATTAAGTTTACATATGTTCGAAGTAATTTGTATTGCATTGATATTAATATTTGTTTAACTAAAACATTTTCTATTTTGACGTGGTTGATTTCTTATTTTTGACTTGGTCTATTCATTGTGGGTCCAGTTTGTTAGCATCTTTAGCAATGGCTCCTAAAGGTGACGTTTTCAATTGCTTTTTCACTGAATAATTTTAGTTTTTTTATTACTCAAATTGTTTTGTGTATAATCTATTGTGTTTTTTAAATTGGTTATAATTTGTGGATACAAGTACATGCAACCATTTGTATGTAGTCCATGTTGAATTCACTGCAATCTTCTTTTATTCCTCCGTGCTTATTTTAAGTCACTTGCCTTACTTTGAGCTGGTGTTTTATTTGGTAACATTACATTCTAAATCAAATTCTGTCTAAAAGTTTTAGTTTTTAGTTGCATTCACACCAATACTCTCAAAATAGCTTTATATTCCAAATTTCTGGGGTTGGATTAAACAAAAAAGTAATACAAATTACTAACCTAAATGTTATTAAATTTCATAAAAAATAGATCGTTTGCTAGTTACACCATTCCCCTTGAATTAGGAAGTACGATTTATTCAATTTTCATTTATTTTTATCTTTTGGGGTTTTAATGTGTGCATTCTCTACATTATAATCAACCGAGTTCTTTTATTTTTATCTTTAGGGGTTTTAATGCGTGCATTCTCTATAATAAAATCAACCGAGTTCTTTTATTTTTATTTTTAGGGGTTTTAACGTGAGCATCCTCCATATTGTAAGGTTATTATCACGCCAATTGCTCCTCTTTTCTGTTTACTTATGCCAATGTAATCGACTATTTTCATATTAGAACTGGCTAACACTTCAGCATCCTTCAATTTTGTGTGGGATTGATGTTTCATGATCTTGCATATCTATGCTTTCTCTATGTTGGATATGCTTTCGTGATTTTCTCTCGCTGCTCAATATATCCGTAATTTTTTATTAGAATTTTGTATTATCTACGATATTAGAATTAATTTGATTACTTTATCTTGTGACTACATCATATTTTTTTAGTCGATAGAAAGTGTAACCGTGATGCAACTTATTTGTATACTTCATTGATGTGATCAGTTAATTATTTCATACTTTTTGTATAGTGGAAAATTTTGAATTTGCAAAATCTATTTTACGGGTTGGGCTCAGTTTAGAGATTTATGTATTAAAACAAACTTATAATTAAGGTGAAGTCTCAAATTCTCTTTCAATTCAAGGCTTTTGATTTTGAAGCTTTTTATTAGTGGAATTATCAGATACCCCATACATGCGATCTGGCTAATTTTTTCATAGTTCTCATATATTAAATTTTTGGATTGCACAGCATGTTGTTGGGGTTCTGCTGAATTTAGGATTTTATGTATTAATTTAAAGTTAAGATTTTTGTGAATTTTCCAGTTCTCTTTACAATTCAGAACTTTTTTTATTTTGAAGTAAGATTGCCTCTTAATTAGTGAGAATGTGATTTAACATTTAGTTACTATTTTTTTCTTTTCATATGTGCTAATATAGAAAATGCATGATTTTTCTTATTGTATAGCTTTTGAACTATTTCAAGTCAGCAAGTTGAATCAGTACTAAAAGAAATTTTTTAAAAATAAAATATACGGTACTAAATGCACATTTGTGTTTGTAAAATAATAGATATGTGAAGTTTTGAGCAGAACAAAATCAAGAAGTTATTGATAGTATGTCACACTATAAAAAAAGAAAGAATCCAAATTTTTATACAAATTGTGAAATTTTGACTTGCAAAATTTATTTTAGAGGATCGGCTAATTTTAAGGTTTTTGTTGATTAATAAAAACTTAGTATTTTCAAGTTCGCTTTTTAATTTATTTGTTTTTATTTTGAAGAAAGACGTTCTTCTTATTAATGTGAGTGATATTTAGCAGTTAATCACTTTTTATTTTTTGTGTGTTAATATAATCTTAGGGTTTGGATAAAGTCTCAAGTTCTCTTTTCAATTCAATTGTTTTTTTTTTATTTTGAAGCAAAAATGACTTTTTTATTGGTGGGATTTATTTTCCGAAGTGGACTAAATTTTTCCAAGATGGATCTATACATACTTCCTTTTGCTTACCCTTCGTTGCTCAAAAAAAGAAAAAAAAAGAAAAAATCCAACTTCCAGCTTTAATATAATAAAAGTTGTATCTATTTATAATCGCAAGTACAAGACGTGCAAAAGATCTTCTATTCAATGTTTGAATAATTATAAGACTTTAACATGTGGACTACAATGTCCATTTTGTATTATGATAATTTTCAGACATAAAAAAACATGGCTCGTGTTCGCAACCATTGTATAAAAATATAGAAAGGATCTATTTCAAATAAAAAATCAAACCAGAGTAATATAAATCAAACCAAAATACAATTATTAGATTTATGATAGTATCCAAATACAAACTAAACTTATTTTTAATCTCATTCTAAATTAATTCAAATATATTTAGTTTGGATTTATTTTGAATTAAGACTCCCAAACTAATCCAATTGACTTTCTTACCCATAAACACTCACACTAGATTATGTAAAAGTTTGTTATTTCCTAAAATAAAGAACCAAATGCAAGATAATGTGCATTTTGCAGCCCTATATCAACCACTCAACCCCGTGATTTGCAATCAAGTAAGCAAAGGCACCGTGAGAGTTAAATTGGAGTGGCAACGAGTAGAACTGCTCGCGAGTATCTTCGACTCGATAACTACTCGGTCCGAACTCGGCTCGTGAACTAAATGAGTAGGGCACGAGTATGTTAGCATATTCGATTTGAATTTCGAGTCCAACTCAAGTAGTGAGCTATTCGACTCGTTAGCTCGCTAGTAGCTTGAAAAATATGCATGTATGTATATATATGTGTGTGTGTAAATATATGCATGTGCGTGTGTAAGTTAAAAATAAAATTTTTCATCGCGTATCACTAGTAAAATTTGACTATTAATTGTTTGATTGATAATATTTAAAAATACTTTACCATTTGTAATCAATTTTATTATTTCAATATAATTTCTATAATATATTTAAAAATAATTTGTCGAGTATTTATCGAGTCTATTCAAGTATTTGGTTCTCTTTATTGAGTCGATTTCGAACACAAAATGATACTTGAGTTGATTAGAGCAATACTCGGTTTGAGAAATACTCGATTCGATTAGAGAAATACTTGGCTCGACTCAATTCATGCTCGATTAAGCAATACTCAGCTCGACTCGTACAAGTCGTCTGAACTATTCGTGCTTGATTAGAGTAATACTTGGCTCGACTTGACTCGTTTCTATCCCTAGAACTAGAACTAAAGCAATGAGCAAAGCACAGGCCCTCGCGGGTTTGCAAAACAAGGAGTTGATTTCCTTCTAAATAATGGCTAAGACAGGATTCGATTTCTGGAGAGCCAATTGACAATAAAGAAATTGCGGAATTCCAAGTGTACATTTAAGAAGAACTATTAAAGAAAATGCGGAATTTCAAGTGTACATTTAAAAAGAACAATTAAGAAGCTCAAAAACTGAAAGAAAAGTGCGAATAGTTGGACAAAAAAGTGCCTTTATCGTTTCTATATTTGTAATCTTTCACAAGGAATTGATGCCCATTTTCAAGATATGGCTAAAATAATGTGTATGTCAATTGTAGAACATATTCTGTGCTCTACATTGTGAAATAATAGCCTCAATGTTAAGCTAAACAAAGACTCTTCTTATTCACATCAACATAGAACTGCCCAAGGAAACCTCTCTTTTTTGTGTTTTCAAGTTTCCGATATGATGAGCGTACCCCAAGAAGGCAATAGGAAGCAATCACCAGCACTTTTACAAGGACTCCCTCTTTCGGTGTCACCTGACAACGGGAGAACCAAACAATCGGGGCCTCATGACATGGGGGCCCCAGTTGACCCGAAAGTCCTTGTGGACCACCGGAAGGCTGCCCCGTGGACAGTTGCTGATCAACAGATGTACTTGCAACTAAACCCTTATGTGCAATATTCCTTCATTGATCAGAAACCTGCAAACAACCCTCTAAATAATTTTACGCACGCCTTTAATCAGTGGAGCAAAAAAGCGGATATGACATCGCGCAATATCTGGCACAACTGTAAGTTTTACCTATCAAGTTGATCGCATAGAAACAGTATTTCTAAGCTTAAATCTAATCATCTCAAGTGAAAATGCATAGTCTTGCAAATTATGAGAAAGCTTGGAGTAAAAAAATAAGACCATAATTAAAAATCGAAGACTCGGAAACCAAACCCTCATCAAAGCTTATATGAAGTTACAAGCACTGCTTTTTGCTAAGAAGGTAAGTTTTTTAACTTTTAAATTGAAGGCCTACTCGTAGGTTATTTTTTGTATTTTTTTTTAAAAGTGAAACTAGGTCCTTCTGTATCCGAAGCTGCATGTGGGAAGATTAATCTGACAGCCAAGGCTTTTAACGAAGGAGGTTTCGAGCCCCTATTCAAGCAGAGTTTCAACACTAGTCCACACGAGAAGCTGAAGAAGTGGTTTGCATGCTACCTTTCCACAACGACCGGACCCGTTTCTGGAACTCTCTATCTTTCTACCGCTCATCTCGCCTTTTGCAGTGATCGACCCTTGTTGTGTACAAGCCCATCAGGACAGGGGGCCTATACCTACTACAAAGTAAGGCCAACACACAAATACATACAAAGTATATAATATTTTCAAGTTTTCTTGTGTCAATATTGATATGATCTATGCCTTGGACCAGATAATGATACCACTAGCAAGCATCGGTAAAGTGAACCCGGTGATCGTGAGAGAAAATCCACCAGAGAAGTACTTACAAATTGTGACTACAGACGGGCACGATTTCTGGTTCATGGGATTTGTGAGCTTCGAGAAAGCAGCACGTCACCTATCCAACCTCTCAAGACGTTAGTAAATGTTGTAAAAACCATATATTAGTCGACTGAATATGTGTTGACCAAAAATTTATTTTTGGTTAATAGGGTTTGAGCTTGTCTATTATGCTACTTCTCCAAAAAAATATTGTAACTCTTAAGAAATATAATTAAGACTAATAATGTGAAGAATCATTCTACAAATATTTTCATGTACAAAATGTTCACTGCATCAGCCTGTGGTTGTGTTAGTATGAAACAGGTATTCAGAGATTATTTTTGTTTAAACAATTTTTTTAGTGGGGAAAAGGTACTCATTTATGTGTTTTTGTTAGTATTTAACTATTTATAGCGTTTATTAACTCTCTGTGTATCATAAAAACTTTTTTTTGCTTTCAAGTTACGCTACATATATGTGTTTTGTTAGAATATTTATAGAGATTTATTTGTTAAAAATACTACTAGGCTAACAATTGACTGCTCTCAAAATTTGGGCCCAATTATAACCCAATTAGAACACTGAAAGCAATTTCAAAAGGACGGCACCATCAATTAGAACAATTTAGTACACAATTGTTTTTATATATAGGGTCAGGAAGAAAATTCACAGCAATCTTTCTAGATATAAGATTTTTCCATTTTAATTTCTCATTTGAGAAATCTTATATTAACAGTATCCATAATTTTTCTATAAAAAAATATTTCTTTTCCATCAAAACTTAAAACTCAGGTTAACATTTGGGAAAATATTTATTTTTTATTTTATTATAATATATATAATTATTTTAATAATTTTTAGGAAATTTTATACAAAGATTGATGTAAGAAATTTCTAAAATGTGAATTTTTAATTAAAAAAATAAAATTCTATAAACTAGGTTGTATAAAAAAAAATGAGAGAGATATGTGCTCTAACATTGCAATGGGAGTTAGTTAATGAAAAGAAAATGCAAAGGGAAAAATGAAATTTGGATACAGTACAAGAAAAAAGTTTATTAACCTAGTATTTAAGGGTATGTATATGAAGCGATATTTGCAAGTTTCTTTCTTGGCAAAAGAATTTTTTTTACTTTTTTATTTTCAACATATAACACAGCAATATGACTGTCCTATACAATGGGGTCCATAACCATAAAAAGGTGAACCCCTAAGCAGCAGGAGGGAGAACGGAAGTGAAAGGGAGTTGGATTTATAATTTTAAAAATGATGAGAATTGAAACATAAGCGAAAATGAAAATGAGAATTAAAAATAAAAGTATCCACTATACACAAAAGATTTGATAACTTATATGAAATCAATCTATAACAAACAAGAATATACCACTTCCTCCTTTTATAAATAATAATGGTCCGGTTTGACAGTGTATAAATTTAAGTCAAAGTTAAAAAGATAAGATTTTAAAATAAATAAGATTTTATACATAAATATAAAAAAATTCTAAGTACATTCATTTTTTACTTGACACGTAAGAGAGAGACTAATTACACAAAAATATTATTTATTAATAGAAATATTGTTAACCCTTTTCTTACTTGTCAATTAAAGAATAAATATATATAGAAATTTCCTACATACACACATATATATATATATAATTCTTATCTTTTTAAAATTTGAATAAAATACAAATAATCAAATATGTTCATATTATTTTTTGTCACATTCTTAACTTCCTAATATTGACAGGGGACTTTAGTGAGATTTTATGTAAAATGTAATGATTGAACGTACCTAATAAAAAAAAGTAGCAATTTTTTTCAGATCCACAAATTAGGAAATTGTGTTTATTTTTTGTGAATAGCGGGAGTATATGTTGAATTTTAAAACTGAAAACAGCCCTGAATTATATTAATTGGAAATTTATTGTGGTTAATACAAGTATGGGGTCCAATCACTAAATAAAAATACTATGTGCCGATGCAAACATAATCCACCATTGAATTATAACTTCCACGTTTATGTGTAAATAAGAAGAATTGACGTAGAAAAAGAGAAAGAAGAAAGATGAGAGAAAATAAGTGTGAGAATGAGTCATTTTGGATAATATCTCAATCTTTATTGTATATATTGTACCATTTTATAATCTCTCTTTTTATATAAATAAAACAGATACCGGTATTAGTCCTATTGACAAAACACAAGTTAAACTTGTGTTAACTTGAGGCCGAATAATGTAATTCTAGTATTTTTTATTTTACTTTCCTACAGATTACTTTTGTCACGTCCTGTAAAATTTCGAGAGAATTTTTTGCATTTTTCATAATATTATAGAA
>MKEJ01074005.1:5201-17189 GCA_001753735.1 Embelia ribes | reverse complement strand
TTCAGTTATTTTTCAGACTTCATTTCAGTACTGTTATTTTCGTACTGTTGTTATGTTATTTATATTCCATATATTCCATGGTATTGTAAACTTACCTCCTGCTTTGGATATTTCTTGAGCAGATTAGATAGGCTGTCAGCACTTAAATAGCTCTTCGTCAGTATTCTGTCAGTATTTCAGCATCTCGGTAGGTTTTATTTTGAGTTGTACTTTTGTGGACCTAGATAGAAGTTATTTTTGCGCAGACTCTGATGTATATATTGTTTTATTCCGGCGCATTGTTTACACCGTGTATTGACCATAGATAGCAGTCGGTTGTACTAGAATTGCTGAGTAATTTTTTTATGTATTTATGTTTCAGCTTTTTGTGGGTTGGTTTTACTTTATTTATTTTATTCTTATGATTTGGTTTGTCATTAGCAGCATCACACCCCCGGTTCCTGGTGCTTGGGATTGGGGGCGTGACACTTTATGTATTAATTTCTATAATTTGAATTATGAGTTGTAGGTATAAATTTTTAGTTATAGAAATTAATTGTATTGGATGAGCATACATAGGCGTTGATAATGAATTTACATGATTTATTTATCATTCATTCATGATTGGCATTGCATTTTCATTATTCAAACAAAAGCATTGTTTTTTATGAAAATGAGAATTTGACGGACATGGTATTGAATGAGGATTTGAAAATGAATTTCAAAGTTTTGAGAATTTGAAAATGAGATTTTCAAATGGAAAGTATTGAATGTGTTGAAAAGATTTGGCGTTGAAAATGTGTTGGAGTGACGAAACTCAAAATGTTATTGAAATAAATGCTTGTTGATTTAAAATCGATGATTTTAAAGCGTTGTTTAAGAAAAATGTATTGATTTTCATTTATTGGGAATTTGTGTTATTTTCTATTTCTTTTTGGGAAAAGTGTCTACTTTTATGTGTTGAAAGAAAATAGAAGGCTCAGCGCCTTATCATGAAAATCGGGAAACCTGATCAGGAATTTATTTTACTATAATGGCATCCTAGGAGGAGGGAAGATTATCAAATGTGTTAAGATATTAGTTCCAACTTTTTTGTATGTCGTCTCTGGTTAGTGTTGGTATTGGTGTTGGACGGTGTAGAGTTTGCATTGCATAGATATCACATTGTATACACTCTTATATGTTTCATTTTACACATATTGGCCCCCATAGCATCATGTTTATCATGTTATTTAGAAGGCCAACTCATATATTTTTCTTTCCTATCTTGTATCATAATTGTGTTGTAGGTACAAAGATGGGTGACGGGCCTCAATGAGGCTAATGTCGATTCATATATATATATTTTGAGCTATAGATGATATAACAATTTTGTGTTGTACCTTCCTTATTCATGATATATATTATTTCAAGTCATAGTGTATTGAATGTGCTTATATTTTTATATTACTTCTTGTTGTCGCCTTAAGTGGCTAGTGTTGTAATAGGAAAGAACAATTATAATATATTATTATGGTATTGATCAAGCAAGCAGTTTGTTTTATTTTTGTAAACATGGAGTTTACTTATGAGTTGATATAAAGGTTGTATGCAGGCTATACTTATATTCAAATTGTGCACTCTTAGAATTGTTATGTTGTAGAATGAGTTGGACAATGTTACGAAGTGGCGTTGTTTCCTTATTCATTTTGTAGCATTGTTTCCCTATTCATTTTCTTTTCTTCAATTCTATATATATTTTTCTTTTTTTTTTCTTTAAAAAGGGAAAACAACTGCCTCCCAATTTTTGCAGAAGGGTGTGACATCTTTTTTAGATACTGGGAAGCTAGCAAGTAGACTTCCAAAATCTTCCTTTGCTCATTTCCCTAAAAGGATTGGCCATCTGTATTACCCTGTAGTGAACAAGTACACTCGAAGGAGCTAACAAAATCAATCGCCTGCAATCACAATCAATAATGACCTTGCAGTGTACTAACCAGTCCATTCCCTTAATCACATCAAGGCCATGCATATCCAACACCACTAAATCACACAAGAAGGTGTGATCCCTAATCACCAGCTTACAATCACAACAACATAAACTGGGCACTATACTAATGCCAATGGGAGTATGTACTGATAACTGAGCATGAAATGCGATGGGTAACAAACCCAAATATTTTACAAATCGGGCAAAAACAAAAGAGTGAGAAAGACTAAAATAGAAAATAATTGTAACCAAGAAGACAAGAATAGTAATGTACCTTGGATTTTTAAAGATTCGCCCGGCTCCGAGATAGCCTTTGTCATAGCGTACATACGGGCTGGAGGAAGTGGTTGATTTGAGGTCACAATGTGTCGATTACCACTCTAAAAGTTTCCCCAAATACCCCTATTTCTAGACGGAGCGCACAAAGAAACAGATGGCTTCGACTTAGGTGCCAAAATTAGGGTTGGCTAAGCACTGAAAAAAATATATGAATCTAGTCTAGGTCCATTCAGGTAGATGGAACTCATTTGGCCCCAGATATAACATGTACAACACTGGATTTGAAGGCATAACTGATTCGATGATTGGTTCTCCACACTTGAAACATCCTTCTTTATTAGTTGTGTCCCTATAACTCGTAGGGGTTGAGGTTATGTGTCTTGAAGAAGAACTTTGAACATAAGTCTCTTTGGCCTCTAAACATCATTTGGATTCTAGTTAAACTTTGAGATTGTCTCTGATTCTTATTATGTTCAAGTCTACTTTCACCATGTCGTCCTTTAGTTTTAACTTTGCTAGTAGTGTCTAATTCAATTTTTCCTTGTCATGTTGTCCTAATTGCTCGAGTGTCATAAATCTGTCTGCCATTTTTCACTCCTGCCTCTGAACCCATTGTGACTTTGATTATATCTTTATATGAATTGAATCAATTTGTAGCCAATGCTATCTGGATTGACCATCGTAGTCCCAACTCAAATCTTCTAACACATAACTTCTCAGTTGATACCATCTCTGGCACAAATTGCAAGTATGTCTCAAACTTATGCGCATGCTGCTCCACAGTGAGCTTTCCTTCCATCAGTTCCATAAAGTCTATCCATTTTTATTCTATCTAGGTATCGGGAAAATACTTCCCGTGAGACACTTTCTTAAAGTTGTTCCAGGTTAGATTCTGCACTTTTAAGGTCATGGCTCATCCCATCCACCATTCATCAACTTTGTCTTTTAAATAGAATGAGGTCGTAATCACTTTCACAAAGTATTCTTTAATACCCAATGTCTTGAATCGTTTCTCTATTTCTCCCAACTAACAACATACTTCCATGGGTCTCCTCCTCCACGAAATACCGAAGCGTTCAAACATTCCAAGTTTTGGTGTGCCATTTCTGTCAAGGTCTATCGGTCAATAGCATTAGTTCTCGATCAAGTTGCCATAGTATTCGCTATCATTCATTCCATCTGTTGAATGAAGATTTGTAGTATTTGGGACACATCCCTAACATTAACGTTCAATGGGGCAAAATAGGAGCCTCCAGCATTGGGTATCATAAGAGGGATTTGTGCCCCAGTTTGAGGTAAAGGGTCTTCCTTACCTGCCACTTTGTCTTTTAAATCCCCATCGCTATCATTTGGGTGTAAGTATGACTCATTAACAATTGTAGCCTATTGTCTTAGTAAGCTTGAGACCAGTCTGGTTCGGGGGTGTACCCTCGACTGTGTATTTTCCGAGTGAAATCCTCCTCTAGAAAGTTTTGATTAGAGGATTCACCTATCACGTCTTTACGCTCTATTCACTAAATTTAAATACAAGAAAAATACTTCAAATGCTTAATAACTTTCTCTCCTAGAGTTATATATACATCCACATTCATACACACATACTTAGGTCACACAAGCACGCTTTGCACCCAACAACACCAGCAATTGAGCCATCTGCTTCCATCTATAGTTCCAATCCCATTATAGACTAACAAGGCATTCCCTTCCATTCTATTATAGGTTTATAAGTTGACTTGGCTTACCACCAAATTGTTGCCCATAATAAATCACACAACACCCACTTTATCATCAAATCGCATATCACAACTTATATCACTTACGTTATTTATTCCATCTTATCATGCTTAACACATGTAAGATGCTAGGGTGTCGCCGTAGACACTACTAGCACACATATACACAAATCAACTTCAAATAACTATATACTCATTCTATATACGTGTATGCAACCACTCTAGTTGACCATGTTTTCCTAACCCAGTTATCTATGATGCCATCCTGTTACGCCCATAAAAACCTAGGAAACCCAGGCACATGAGATTTTAGAAAAATATTATATAACTTTCCATAAGGCCACAATCAAAACTACCCACAATACCAACTTCCTCATCATGAAGTACTCATAGTACCCCAAATACAACATAAATTTTATAGTACATATTAATTATTTTATAAAATATAGGAGCTTTTGAAAATCAAGAATTTAATTAAAATGGCTCAGTACTTCACAAAATACACAGCTTAAGAAATTCACTTTCCTTTTACACAAAATACTTCAACTTAACATTGTGCTTTAACTGACACAAAAATAAGTATGCCTAAATCTCCGGTTGAGAGTCGCCTCATCTATTGTTTCATCTAATACTGCTTATGCACCTAGAACACATTCTCCTTGAGCTGCTAATTGATGAACAAAAGATAGATAGGATTATTTTACGAGTAGTATTCCCTAAGCTACTTATTGCATGAGAAAAACATATCACAAATCCTATAGACAAAACACCGAATTCACCAAAAGCAAGCATGCAATTATATTAACCACAACCCTACACAACACTTATCGCAGGGGTAATATTATATTGGGAAATACATAAACACAAGTTGGGAACACGTAACCCGAGATTTTATAAATAAAAATTTTAGTTGGTGCCCCTTCACACCCTGAGTCTCTCGACATCGAAATGGAACTTGAATGGGAGTATGTCCCACGCTTCCAAAAGATTTTTCAGAAAGGATTTCGTTTTAAAAAAGTGGCCCACATCGCCCATATTTTCCTCAAATTCACTTTTCAAAGAAATAGCCCACAAGGCCCTTAATTCACCACATTTTCACAAAATATCACACTGTTTCCCAATAGATATTACTAAAACACACATTTCGTTACACCATACTTTCACACATCACTTAGGTCAACAAATACTTTCTCGCCCACAAATGTTATTGATATTTTTTCACACCATACACATATTATAATTTACATCCAATAGCACTCATAGCATATTATTATTACCATAGGGCCTACTGCCTGTAACTAACACATAAATAATGTTTTCTTCGCAAATTTATAAGTTTTAAGTTGGCCATCCTTCACACACAATACTGTTAGGGAAAAGCGTTGTCCAGTTTCTCTGTTTCTTGGACTCGAGAGTGATTAAACCCTGAAAAATGTCACATATAACTCAATTTAATTTCTGTCCGATCATACTAGTCGACTGATTCCAACTTATCAGCCGATTGATCTATTCTATTTTCACGAGAATATGTTTCACTAAGTATTTTTATTGGAAAACCAATTCAATCCCTCTATTGGTTTTCTATTTAAGCCAACACCCTCATTTATATAAATAAAAGCACACGTCCATTTTAGCCCATTGAATCATGCCTATTTTAAACTGTTATTAACTTGAGACTGAACCACGTAATTCTTACCTCTTCTATTTTGCTTTCCTGCAAATTGTTTTATTTTCTTTTTAGCATGTTCATAACAATCACCAACTTTTGAGTCTATCTATTTTGTCCTTAAACACTAAATTTTACATAGAAAAGAGATTTACTTTTGGAAAGGGAAGAGTATTGTCAATTTTTAAAATTTTTGATAATCAGTTTATTGATAATAAGGCATTGATGATAAAGACCCGCGAACACTATATATTACATAGTAAAGAATATTTTTAAAAATTATTCATACTCAAATTTTTTTAAAGATAACACCTTTTGTAATTTTATTTCATGAGATGATTGATAGTCGGGTTCGCTATTTCAAAGGAATCGGACTTTGTTTGCTTAGTAGGTCATCATAATAAAACTTGTCCATGAAACTCATGTACGAGGCCGCTAGTATATGTTAAACCCGTAAATTATTGGGGCAATTATTTTTTTTTATTAATTATATCTATCTTTTGTTTTTACTTGCTACCATTTGTTAGCAAGTAAATTAATTGGAGCAGTGGTGATCTTATGGTACCAGTAGAGCATATCAAAATATAAAATCGTACAGCCAATAAGATATTTTGTTTGTAGCCTAAGCCCCTTTTCTATTGGTTAGTCCCTAAGTTCATATGTAGGAGCATAGTACGGGATATTTACTTATAATTCATCAGCTGCTAGGTTATGTACGTTTCTTTCCTTAGCCTTTATCACACAAAACCTAATCGGAGTTAGGGAGATAGTAACGGTGCTAGAAGAAGCGATTCTAAGTCTCCCACTTTCGTCAAAGTAATCTATTATCCTTCTTTTGTAAATCCCTCCATATTTACAATATCTAGTATCTGTGGGACATCAACAAGTAATTGAAGTTTGATTAATATCATTTTTATCATGGAATTGGGGTAGTTTTTACATGGTCCATAGCTAGGTGTTGAAAACCATTCTTGTGAGATGAAACTGTGATTTTAGTATCTGATGGAGAAAGAAGAATTTGGTGGCTGTTTGGGTTTACATCCAGTTAAGTTTAACAAATCAACAATTATGTGTATTAGTTTAGGAGAATGTACATCAAATATATAACCTATACAAGGATCAACTATGTATTAATTATATATATGGTACATCAAATATCATATCTTAATACTCCCCCTCAAGTTGGAGTATGAAGATCGTAATGCCCAACTTACCAGCAAAAACACGATGAATATCCTGACCTAGCGGCTTTGTGAGATATAAGCAAGTTGTGACACAATAGGAATATACAACGGAATGAGAAAACCAAACTAGAGCTTCTGGCGAACAAGATAACAACCAATCTTAATTTGTTTAGTGCGCTCATGAAAAATCGAATTATGTGATATTTGAATCGCAGACTAATTGTCACAGTATAATGGAAAAGGCTTAGGCGACAAAACTCCCAAATCATGAAGTGAAGCAAAGCAACTAACGAAACAAGCTCACAAGTATAGTAGCCATAACCCTATACTCGGCCTCAGCTGAAGAATGAGAAACCACGTCTTGTTTCCTCGAGGGTTAAGAATCAAAATTAGAACCAAGAAAGATAAAATAACTAGTGGTAGAACCCCTCATAACCAACAACTAGCCCAATCTAAAATTAGTATAAGTTATAAGGCGGAAATCTGAATCGGTAGGAAAAAGGACACCATAGCCGGTGGAACCCTTAATATACTTGTTGTCTAAAGGTTTACGAAAAATATATTTCAATGCTTTTGATAATAACATGTCAATAAATAGGAAAATAAACAATGTCAAAGTCTTTATAGTGGACTAATGTTTAAAACGAGTTTATAAAAGAAAATAGGTAATGAGAACACATTTGAAGTGGTATGAATGATCAAAGAACTAAGATAATCGAATATTTGATGTTCAAAATTGGAGATTAAATAACCAAGAATTGCCAAGAATAAAATTCAAGTTTGAAGATAAAAGATTAGTTAAGAAGAGTTCAAGATTTGTTCAAAAGTCATAGAACCAGCTAAAGAAGACCTTAGAACTAGCAAAGAGAAGAATGAATTCAAAATTGCATCGAAAAATTGACTAATGCACAGAACTGGGAGTCCCTCGGATCAACTGGGTGACTACCTAGGTTTGATCAGCTGGAGGTAATATTCACGTCAAATTAGGTCCGATCAGAAGACTATCTTAGATCGGCTGAGGCATCCTTAGGTCTGGTCAGATGGTGGTAGTTCAAACTGAAGTGATTGAAGATATAAAATCTGGAAAAAAAAAAAAATTGAAAGATATCAAATCATAATAGTCACATGATTTCAAATTTCAAGACTCCTTTCGTATATAAAGATGGCTCCATTTCTCAAGACAAGATACACCAATATAGAGAATATATTAAAAAAGAAAGAGAATTAAAAGATAAACACTTCCAAATCACATTCTCACCATCTTTTTCACACAAAGATTTGGTTCAATCAAACTCCATATATCTTCAACATTTGTTGTGAGATCCAAATAATCCTTGAAATTTCATTTATAATATTTTGTGAGGATTGTAAGACTGAAAGTTTCTCATTTCATATTCAAAACTCAATCTTGTAAAGTTGACCAACTTTGTAGAGGAGTGGTTTATAAACCCCTATGATAGAACTAGTTTGAGTAGCACCTGCAAGCCTATTCGTTACGGTTTGAGGATAGACGACAAATCTACTTGGTATGGTTAGATAACACCTACGAGCTATCCGTTGTAATGGTTGAATAATACCCGCAAGCTATTCGGTGAAAGGTCCGATTAGCACCCGTGAAAACTAACCATTTTGTAACTTTAGGTTTTAAAGATATAATGGATAGGGGTAGCCATGAGCCAAGTCGAGCTATGGGGTGCTTGAGCTCGTCAAGAAAATCCTTGGTTCAAGTTTGGCTCGGCTCATTAGTATTAAAGCCAAACTCGAGCCGAACTTTTATTGAGTCGAGTTTAAAAAGTTCACAAGCAGCTCGCGTGCCATTTGATTCTTAGCTAACTTGCTCACGATCCATTTGATTCCTAGTTAATCTTACATCATTTTGAGCTTAATATTAATTTTTTATTTAAATTTTCATCCACTGTTATGCAAAATTTTGTAAACAACACGTTAAATTCCAAAAGTATTAAATGTTAATGACATTTTGATAATTTTGGAGTGAATTTTAAATTTAAAATGATTAAAATATTTATGATGACATATCAACAGTAATAATTAATAAAGGCAAAATGAAATTTTAATAATACATTATAGTATTTATTTTAAGATAAATTTTATTTACAATATTAATCACATGCAATACACACACACACACACACACATGTATAATATTATATATTGTACTTATTTCGAGCGGCTCACGAGCTTAATGAGCCGAATTACTCTATGCTCAAGCTCGGCTCATTAATATTATTGAGCTCAAAATTGAGCTCGGGTTAGACTCATTAACTCTCGAGCCGAACTCAAGCCGAGAATTTACTAAGCCGAGCTCGATAGCTCGTGAAAAGCTTGGCTCATTGCCAGCCCTAAGGGAATCCAAGGAGAGTTTTCGAGACTGTATGTAAGGGATCACATCAATCTTTGGCTAAATAGGCATAAAAATCTTGTATATTGTATTCTTCTTCTATAACTTTTTACATTCCATATTTTATTATTGCTAGAATTTTATTGCATAAGTTTTTTAAAGAAAAACTTGAGGGGAAATATTTTTAACAAATTATTTTTATTGAAAAACCTATTTGTTCCCCTCTTGATTTACTATTTGGGCTAACATTTCCCTTATGCAGCTTTAGCCCCCCATGAACTAATAGGACCATTAGTTCCCTTAAAAAAATTATTATATGATGTTTAACACCTCTAATATGCTAATATTGGGTCTGTCTCTCGCCAAACTCGAGCTCGTGACGAGACAAGGCTTGGTCAGGCTTGGTTAGTTTCATATTTGAAAAGTTCATGTCCGAGCTTGACTCAACTCGGTGCGGCTCATTTTACTTAGTAAGCCGAGTCTAAATCATAAAGGCTCAGTTCATTTTAGCGAGCTAGTTTAGGATTAGCTCAATTCATTAGCCATTAATAGTACAACCGGGGTCATCAAATACCTTAAAAAAAACCTAATATTAACACGAATCTATCATAATATTACCATCTTATAACAACTTACTAGTATATACATCACACATTCAATCCAAATTATATGTTTTTAAGTATGTAAACCTACTCTCTTAATTTGAAAAATATGTATACTTTTTAATTCATAACTAATTAAAAATGTGCGAGCCTTTAAGAGCCAATCCGGGGTTATTTAGACTTGGCTTGTTCTTTTCCAAGTCTTATTCTATTATTTGGACTCTACTCATTTATAAATGAATAAATTCAAGATGAACCGAGCCCTTAACAATACAACTCCAAACTTATTTTGGAACATCCCTAATAGGATTTACAAAATGCATGCAAAGAAGGTAATCTTCCGCCATCAATTATCACACGTCACAACTCACAACTAGAGGTTCATAAGTTGAGTTTTCCTCGAGTAGCTCAAAGATCAAGTCCAGTTTTGCTGGACTTGAGGTTGACTCAAGTACAAATCATTTAGTTCAAGTATTGTTTTATATTTAATTCAAGATTGATTCGATTTCGAGTACTAAGATAATTGATTCATTTGGGCTCACTAGTAGCTCCAATCATATGTTATATAACAATCTATTTATATTCACTTATACATGCAAGTATGTGTACAAATATATTTTTTAACAAAAATGAGGGTAAAAAAAGGAATTTTCAACTTGACTCGAGCTGAATTTGAGTCTTCTCATTATCAATTGAGTAGAGTTCAAACTCAGACTTATATTTTAACACGAGCCGAACTCGAGCTCGATATGGCTCCTTCAAGTTGAGCCGAGCTTGAGTATGTCCAATTATCAGCTCGATTCGGATCATCGTCACCCATATCCTAAGACTACTTCAAACAGCACAAGAAGTCGCCATAAAGCATGTATTCCTCTTCCAAAATTGAACTATATGGTATTGGATCTTTTAGCTTCTAAAAACAGGGGGGTGCGATTCATATGACTGCGAGGATACAAATAGCAAGAGATAGATTTGTAATTGATGTGCTCAATGAGGTTAGATAGTTACTAATCATACACAAATAGCTTATACTATGGTGCATTCAGATCCTTAAGTCACTAGGTCGCAAAATGAAAACGAAAGCGGTATCGTCCCCTGTAAACGAAGAATTTGGTGACTTAGTTCCAATCATAATCATAAGGGCTCTGATCAAAAGAGATCAATGCCCCTCCCTAAGTTCATAGCCTTTTATTGTTGAATTTTTTCAAATTTCATCCACATCAACATGATTAGACTCAGACCATTATAGAGAGGATGCCATTAGGCTAAAATGTATATTTCATTTCAACAAAGAATCTAAAACCCGATTTCCAATAATCGAAGTTCCAAGAAAACTGCCCAATCATACAAGATACAACATTTCAACAATCAAAACCCAGAAACTCTCAACACACAACACCACAACTGCCCAACTGTGTCGGACAAAACTTTCGACACCCAAAAATGTGTCTAATTCCAAAATCATATTGAGTGTATTGCATCAATCCTTCCTCAATGAGCAATTTTGCAAAAATCACATTTTGGAAACCAAAGCATCTCCATCTCTTTGTGCAAGAATAACGCCAATAATTATTATAAATAATTATTCTCTTCCCATAAGGTCAATCATGTAAGGGATTTACCATAAAGGTGAGCATACACAACCTTGGTTCGGTAGACTAGAATCATGCTCAAAATAACTGCAATGATGCAGAGACCAGCCATTATCATTGATGTGAGGAAAAAGCATATGGCACCTTCACACTTTAGCGGCTCTTCCAAAGCAAAAGCACCAGAAAATATCGAACTCAGATCCCATTGATGTTGAGCTGGAGGAGAGTGGGGTATCTGAGCTTGTTTCTCAGCTTCACTGTCATATATGGCACTCGCAATTAGACCAGAAAAGACTAGGGAACCTGCGGGGTTTGCTAAGGTGAGAAAATTGTACAACGCTCCGAATTTTTTCAAGCCGAACAACTCAGAGGCAGCAGCCGGAACAATGGCCCAGTGGGCCCCATAACCAAGCCCAATAAGAAGAGTACCAACGTACATTGCCCCGGGCCAGCCCATCCCGATGAAGAAGTGCCCGAAAGCCATAATAAACTGAGCAGCAGCTATGGCCACTGGCCTTGGGTAAGCATAGTCCCTGTTAAAGAACATTGCAACATATAAAAATCAGAATTAAAAATCAAGATAATGGATGAAGTTTAATTAAGAATAATTCTCTAGCAGCTTCAT
>MKEJ01073982.1:0-12074 GCA_001753735.1 Embelia ribes | reverse complement strand
TATATCTGCTTATTTATCTTACCATCGTTTTTCTGCTCCTCATCGTATTTTTCTTACTTCTGTTAATGATATTTCTGATCATATTACTTATAAAGAGGTTGTTTGACATTCACATTGGCGAGAGGCCACAAGCTTTGAATTAGCGACCCTTGAGGCTAACTGTACTTGGTCTCTTGTGCTTCTTCCTCCTAAAAAAAAGCAATTGGTTATAAGTGGGTGTATAAGACCAAACTGCGTGCCGATTGCTCAATCGAACATCATAAGGCCAGATTAGTTGTAAAGGGTTACATACAGATGGAAGGACTTGATTTTCATGACACTTTTGTGCCAATTGTGAAATTGGTTACTATTCGTGTCCTATTATCTATTGTTGCATCTCATCATTGGGAGCTATATCAACTTGATGTTAACAATGCTTTTTTGCATGGTAATTTACATGAGGAGATCTATATGGCTTTACCTCTAGGTCTTGAAGCACATGGGGAGTCTCGCGTCTGTTGCTTGCATAAGTCTTTGTATGGGCTCAAGCAAGCCTCCCGCCAATGGTACTTTAAGGTTTTTTCAGTATTGCATTCTACAGGATACCGCCAGTTTCCATCCGATCATTTTCTATTTACATATATGTTTGGTTCCTCTTTCACTGCTATTGTCATATATGTTGAGGATGTATTGGTTGCAGGGAATGACTCTGAATACATTCGCTTTCTTAAACTTTTTTTGGCTTCCCGGTTTAGTATTAAAGATTTAGGTATGTTGAAGTATTTTTTAGGCTTGGAGCTCGTACGTTCTCCCACATATATTTTTCTTTCACAATAAAAGTATGCCTTAAATATTTTGACGTACGCGGGGCAGTTAGGTGCTCGCCCAATCGATTTTCCAATGGAACGGAACTTGTGACTACGTCCAGATGTTGTGGTCACTTTATCTTATCAGAGTTCCTATTGTCGTTTGATTGGGTGCTTATTATATTTGATTATTACATGCCCTGATCTCACTTTTTGTGCCAATCATCTTAGTCAGTTTATACAGGAGTCGTGTGATATTAATTTGCAAGCCGCTTATAGGGTCCTTCGTTATATTAAAGGTACCCTGGGACATGGCTTATTTTTTTCATCTGACACTGATCTTCTGCTTATGGCCTATACAAATTCTGATTGGGCAAGTTGTCTAACAACTAGGCTTTCTATCTCTGGTTTTTTCATTATTTTGGGTTCTGGTCCTATTTCTTGGCGGTCGAAGAAACAAGATTTGGTGTCTTGTTTCTCGACTGAGGCCGAGTATTGTGCTTTGGCTTCTACCACTTGTGAGGTTGTTTGGCTCATTGCTTTGCTTCATGACCTCCATGTTCCTGTCACTCAGCCGGTATGCTTATTGTGTGATAATCAATCTGCGATACACATTGCAAATAATCCAATTTTTCATGAGCAGGCTAAACACATTGATATTGATTCCCATCTTATTCGTGAGAAGATCATCAGTAGTGTTATCTTTCCTTGTTATACTCTGATATAGTCTCAGCTTGCGGATATTTTTACGAAGCCTATTGGTTGTGCCCTTCATCAGTCTTTTTCTCACAAGTTTGGCATTACGGTTCTTTATGCTCCAATTTGAGGGAGAGTATTAAGTTTTATATAATACCTTATAGTATCTTTATTATTTTTTTTCCTATACGGGTCTCATTGCCTCATATTATATATATATGTTACCTCTGTAAATTAGGATTACATAGCAGAATAACAAAAATAATATTTTTCTCTCTCTTTGTTTTTATGAGAAGGGACAACCACTACTTTTCTATGAGCAAATAAAAATAATTTGGTATTCATTGTTATTTGACCGCTCTGAATTATATCGGCAGATAGGATATGATGCATGTATTCAAATGTGCAATGTAGTTTATCAGTATGAACTTAGTTTATTATACTAACTTTTATTGATAGGTAAAATCCGAGTAAAAACCATAGAAAGGATAGAATTTTATTGAGTATTCAATTCTATAATTTCTACTAATATTAAACCATCGAGGTGGCGGTGTTTATGCTTAATTATCGATGAAACAATATGATAAAAGCATTGCTCCTAGTTTAAATCTAAAGATGATCATACGCACCAATCATATATAATTACCATCGTCTATTGAAATTTACTAATTAAACTCCGTTCTAAAAAATGTATCACTTAGTTAATAAAACTTGTTCATCAATTTAAATTGGTTACGCTTACCATCATAGCCTAGGATTAAGGATGACAATTGATTTGGATTGTTGTGTTTTATCCAAAAAAAAAAAAAAACAAATGGTTTGGGTTGGGTTGAAAATAAGGTTTGAGTTGAAACCTAAATCTACTAATTGAGTTGTGGGTTGGTTTGGAATGGGTTGGTTTTGAGTTAAGTGGCTTTGGGTTGATTTTGGGTTAAGTTGCTTTGGTTTTGCAAAATGCATGATTTTACCATATATATATCATATTACTCTAGCATTCTATACTTGCATCAAGATAATTATCTTAAGATTATTTTTCATTTAAATTTAGCTTGATACAATTTATCAACTTCTAAATGCTATTTATTTTTTTAATTATTTCAAGAGACTAATTACGATTCATTTCACTAGGTGATGGTGAATATAAAGCTTCATTTAAATTTAGCTTGATTCAATCTCTTCACTCTTAAATTTTATTTTATTTTTTTAAGCAAGTGTCAAAGATGAATTTTTATGCATACTACATACTCACAACAATGAAAACCCATAATCAACGCAAAATTAAGAATGAAAAACAATTTGAAAGTAAAAAAAAGAAAACAAATAGCTACAAAATAGGAAATTATCCCATTTTATGATAGGTAAATGATTAAAATGCATCAAAGAGATTCCCAAAGACTAAATCCCTCGTAAATTATTTTTAATATCAAATGTTACTAACTTGCAAATGTTAGTCATTTTGTTTGATGATCAATACATTAACTTAGTCATTTAGTTTGGTGGTCCATATATCAACCACAACTATTAGTTATATTTTGGTGACCAAAGTATCAACCACTTGAACACCACTATTGACTTCTTGATGGGAGAAATATGGAGCTCTTGATCTTGGTCCTTGAGCCTACTTTCCCATTCAGAATTGCAATACACCATTTAGCAAGAGAAAGTGGGCTTAAAAGTACCAAACTGATTCAATAGATAAAACAGAGCAATGGCTGGAGGTAAGTAAATTTCAATCCATTCGTTTTCACTTTCGATTTAAACACGCATGTATTGCTAACGTATTTAGTACATTCATTTGTATCGGAGCTTAAATTTATGCCTCTATCTTGCTTTTAGATAAAAAAAAAATTCTACCCTACAATGAAACCACATTATTAGACATGGTTTCATTGGTAGATAAACAAGACAACAATGCAGTTTGAAAACCACAAGGCAGTAGAAAGTGAGTGGATTCAGCATAAACCAAAGTGATAGCCAATAGGCATAGAAATCATAACCCACAACCAATTGCAAAGATTCACACCAATTAATTTGTTGAAATCCAGATATTTCTGAAGCTTTATTATAAATTTCAACCTGTTTAGGATTAAAACAATCTGCATGACCAGTCTTGTTCCAATTTATTTATGTTCTGAAATATGGCTGCATTGATTTGTTTAAAGTATTAAGTGATTTTAAAATTTATAAATCTTAACTTAGTTCACCAACATGATAACATATTTCAACTTTGATTCCTTATGTCCACGCCCAGCATGATAATATATTCTAACTTTGATTCCTCATAACCACTCCTCGTGCACCACGCGGATGGCCATTTATATATATATATATATATATTATTTTTTAGCTGTTAAATAATATAGTATTGTATAAAATAAATTTAACACAACTTATATATATTATTTTCAATGTGTTTTAAGGACTTTAAAAACATACTATCATCAAATGAGCTTAACAATTATATAATATTTAGTGATCCATATAATTTTTAATAAATTATAGAGTAGCCACAATATCTTTAATTGATTAAAAATTGTATATTGAGATTATGTTTTGGGATCACGTATGAAAATTAAACATTAATTGTGATTCATTTAAAATATAATAAATCTTATCCCACAAGAAGTTTTATTATATTTTTTGTATGATTAATTAGGATAAAATATCAAATTATATTTTCTAATTTACCCACAGGTATTAGGAAAAATTAACATAATTTGATAGTTTTATCATAAGGTGAATGTGCATATATTTCAACCCATAGGCAAGTTTTATGTCACTAGATTCATAATTTTAAATTTGATTTACATTGGTAAACATATTATATGGTTTATATTGGCTTCAAATTTAGTAATATGAGCATATTTGTTTAATCCAATTACAGTAATTCAATGTATGAATTTCTTTGACATGAAATTGGATATTCCTGAACTAAAGGGTAACAACTATAAAGTTTGGAATGAGAGAATTCTTCTTCATTTGGGATGGATGTACATTGATTACGCCATTAGGAAGAACGAGCCACCTTCTATAATTGAAATTTACACTCCAGATGCAATTGATCTTCATGAAAGATGGGAGCGATCTAATCGTCTTTCCGTTATGCTCATAAAGACAAAAATATTTGTTGGTATAAGAGGCTCGGTCGAGCAGTATGATAATGTCCAACAGTTGCTTAAAGCCATTGCTGCTCAATTTGTAACTTCAGATAAGGCATTGGCTAGCACTTTTACAATGAAATTCTCATCCATAAAACTCAATGGGATTAAGGGTGTGTGTGACATGAGGGACATAACAATTCAGCTCAAAGTTTTGGATGTTGAGATGTTGGATTCCTTTCTAGTTCACTACATTATGTGTACTTTGCCTCAGTAGTATAGCCTATTTAAGATATCCTATAACACACATAAGGATAAATGGTCGATAAATGAATTAATGACCATGTGTATTCAGGAAAAGGGAAGACTGCTTATGGAAGAGGGTGAAAAGGTGAATTATATTACACCAGGAAAGAAGAACAATGATAAAGCCAGGGATATGGGAAATGCAAAAATACCTCCCCAAAAGAACTTTGAGAAGGAAATTGTATGCTTCTTTTGCAAAAAGAATGAGCATGTTAAGAAACAATGCTCCATGTTCATAAAGTGGCTTGACAAGAAAAGTACTCAACTTTTGCTTGTTTGTTATGAATCCAATATGGTTGATGTTAATCATAACACATGGTGGATTAATTCTGGTTCTACAATCTATGTTACCAATTTATTGCAAGACCTGCGGAAACCAATAAGAAGTGAGCATTTCATCTACTCAGGGAATAAGATGCCCTCACATGTGGAGGCCATTGGGACGTACAAATTGGTTTTAAGTGGTGGTTTCATTTTAAGTTTGGAAAAGACATTTTATATTCCTACTTTTGCAAGAAATATAATTTCTGGTATCAGTAGGATATTCCTTTAATTTTTCGGGATCTGGTTTTAATTTATTCAATAAAATTGAAGTTATTGGAAACGGTACCTTGTCTGATGGTCTTTTTCTTCTTAACTCACAAAATAATAACCATTATACAGCTATGCACATTCATGGAAGTATTAGTATTAAACGATATGTTATAAATGAAGAATCTTTTATGTTGTGGCATCGGAGATTGGGACATATATCCATTGATAGAATTAAAAGGTTGGTGAATGATGGGGTACTAAGTACTCTAGATTTTACTAATTTTGAGACTTGTATAAGCTGCATTAAGGGAAAATAGACTAACAAGTCAAAGAAGGGTGCCAAGAGGAGTTCTGCATTATTGGAAATTATTCATACGAATATTTGTAGTCCAAATATGGATGCATACCGTAATAAGTACTTCGTCTCTTTCATAGATGATTACGCACATACATGTATCTCTACTTGCTTAACAATAAAAATGAAGCACTAGAGGCTTTTAAGGTGTTTAAAGTTGAAGTAGAGAAACAATGCGCAAAGCAAATTATGATCATGAGATCAAATAGAGGTGGAGAGTACTATGGTAGATACACTGAAAGTGGACAAAGCAACCAGTCCATTTGCAAGGTTTCTTCAAGAGCATGGGATTGTTGCCCAATGCAATTTACCTAGTTCTATAGACTAGAATGGAGTAGCTGAAAGAAGAAACCGAACATAATTGAACATGGTGCGGAGCATGCTTGCTAGCTCCAAGCTTCTTGACTTCTTATGGACTGAAGCTCTTAAAACGATTGCGTACATATTGAACCGAGTTCCATGTAAGGCTATCTAAAAGACACCATTTGAGTTAATCAAAGGATGGAAACTAAGTTTGCTATATGTACATGTTTGGGGATGCCCGTCTAAGGTAAGAGTATATAATCTACAAAAAAGAAGTTGGACCCAAGGACCATAAGTGGCTATTTCATTGGACATACTGAAAGGTCTAAGGGATACAAATTTTATTGTCCATCTCATAGCACTAGATTTGTGGAATCAAGAGATGCAAAGTTTCTTGAAAATGACTTGATCAGTGGGAGCAATCTATCCCAGGATATTTATCCTGAGAAAGATAATTCAGATCCTCAGTGCTCCACTTCCGGTAATGGACTAATCATTGTTGTTAACAATAGGCCTTGAGCTCAACCGCATGCTGAATAACTAGTCATAGAGGTTCCACAAGCTATTGATCCTAATTCAATAGATCTTGAAATTCAACAAATGCCTGAAGTTGTTGAACAACCAGTTGAGCAACGTGATCTTGTTCCTCAGAAGAATGTTGATACAACATTAAGGAGATCTACAAGAGTAATGAAATCAACAATTTATAGTGACTATGATTGTGTATCTATAAGAGTTTGCTACAATATTGGAGCTGAAAATGATCCTGAAACGTTTTCATAAACTATGAGTTCTAAGGAATCAAACTTATGGTACAATGATATGAAAGATAAGATGAATTCTATGGCATCTAACAGAGTCTAGGATCTTGTCAAGTTGCCTAATGGTATAAAAACCATTGGATGTAAATGGGTCTTTAAAATAAAGAAAAACCTACAAGGCAACATTGAGAGATACAAGGCAAGACTCGTTGCCAAAAGGTTTACTCAAAGGGAAGGGATCGACTATACGGAGACATTTTCTCCTGTATCTAAGAAAGATTCCCTTCGAATAATTATAGTATTGGTCTCCCAATTTGATTTGGATTTACATCAAATGGATGTGAAAACGGCGTTCCTTAATGGTGATCTAGAGGCAAAGGTTTACATGAAACAACCAAAAGGATTTTCCTCTAGTGATGGCAAGCACCTGGTCTATTAGCTTAATAAATTCTTATATGGATTGAAACAAGCCTCCCGTCAATGGTATTTAAAGTTCCATGAAGTCATTACTTCATTTGGTTTTGAAGAAAATATCATGGATCAGTGTATATACTAGAAGGTCAGTGGGAGTAAGATTTGTTTTCTTGTGCTATATGTGGATGATATTTTGCTTACAACAAATGATAAGAATTTGCTATATGAGGTAAATCAATTGTTCTCAAAGAACTTTAATACGAAAGATGTGGGTGAAGTGTCTTATGTCATTGGCATCAAGTTCCATAGAGAAAGATCTCGAGGCATTTTGGGCTTGTCTCAAGAGACCTATATCAATAAAGTTTTAGAGAGATTTCAGATGAAGAATTGTTCACCAAGTATAGCACCCATTGTGAAGGGTGACAAAGTCAACTTAAGTCAATGCCCCAAAAATGAACTTGAACTGGAACAGATGATAAACATTCCATATGCTTCAGCTATTAGAAGCCTGATGTATGCTCAGGTTTGTACTAGACTTGACATTGCATTTGTTGTTGGAATATTAGGAAGATATCAGAGTAATCCAGGTATTGACCACTGGAGAACTGCTAAGAAAGTGATGAGATACCTTCAAGGGACAAAGGATTACATGCTCATGTATAGACGGACCAACAATTTGGAAGTAGTTGGCTACTCTAATGCGGACTTTGCTGGCAGTGTTGATTCACGGAAATCAACATCTGGTTATATTTTCATGTTGGCTAGTGGAGCTATGACTTAGAGGAGTACGAAGCAGACTTTGACTGCTACTTCCACTATGGAAGCTAAATTCACATCTTGTTTTGAAGCTACCTCACATGGTGTATGGTTGAAGAGTTTCATTTTTGGACTTAGAGTAATGGATACCATTTCTAGGTTGTTGAAGTTGTACTGTGACAATTCAGCTGCGGTATTTATAGCTAAGAATAATAAAAGCAGTAGTCAAAGTAAGCACATCGACATTAAACACTTAGCCATAAGAAAACATGTTAAGGTAAAGAAAGTGATCATTGAGCATGTTAGCACTAAGTTGATGATTGTTGATCCTTTAACAAAAGGTATACCACCAAAGAAGTTTAAGGATCATGTAGTACGAATGGGACTTGGTTCTATGATGTGATTTTTAATGTTATGTACATTTAATTTTAATGAAATATTTATGTAGTTTGATGTTTCTCATTTTGTATTATGCACATATTTATTCATTTTATTTGGAGAAACATCATTACAGTTTGGACCTCGAATAAACATAGGGTCTATTCATTAAGTTATATGGGCTTGTGTTTAAGAGACAAGATACATTGTGATATATGGAAGATAATACTTATCTTTAAAGGACCTGTCGCCATGATTAATGTATTTTGTTTCTATGGTGAGTTGTAGAATACATGGACTAAATGGGAGAATGTTAGTCATTTTGTTTGATGATCAATATATCAACTTAGTCATTTAGTTTGGTGGTCCATAGATCAACCACAACTATTAGGTGTATTTTGGTAATCAAAGTATCAACCACTTGAACAACACTATTGACTTCTTGATGGGAGAAGTCACTGTAAAATATAGAGCTCTTGGTCTTGGTCCTTAAGCCTACTTTCTCATTCAGAATTGCAATACACCATCTAGCAAGAGAAAGTGAAGGCTTAAAAGTACCAAAACTAATTCAATAGACAAAACAGAGCCATGGCTGGAGGTAAGTAATTTTCGATCCATTCGTTTCCGTTTTTGATTTAAACATGCATGTATTGATAACGTATGTAGTACTTTTAGCAAATACATAATTTTTCGATATATATATCACATTTATTGAGCAGTATATAATTACAACAAGATAATTATTTTAAGTGAGATAAATTGGTCAAACTTATGTGACTTTAACCCCTTTTTGACCGCCTAACTATATACGAAGTTGCCAAATGCATCGCTATGTACAATTTTTTTTTAAATAGGGTATTTTTTTGACCGAGGCTTATGTATATTTGTGGGTCAGGTTTGGTTTGTTTTGAAAAAAAATTGGATTTGGGTTAAATTTGGGTTGCTTCATTGTTGTTTGCCGTGAATGATAAATTTGGGTTACATGATTAGAAATGTCGGGTAAGAAAACAAGATGGTAGATATATTGAAACCAAGTAAATTAAAAAGTTATACAGGACTGAAAATGTTATAGAGCATCTCTTGCAATCACAGTAGTCTACTATTTGATTTCGTAAATGAGGAATTTTAGATGAAAATTGTGCTAAATTAGTTTTTTTATTTTTTTTAGTTTCTAAAAATCTCAAAAGAAATGCTATAATAGATTTCCTAAGTGGGGAAATGCAATATTTGTAATTTATCTATAACAATATTAAAAAAAAAATTGCCAAAATTATGAAATTGTAGTTAATATTAAGAAAAATATATTTTAATAACTGTAGACAAGTTTTATAGAAAAATTGGAGAGAGAAAATTTTAAAATATGATTTTCTATTACTAAGGGGAGATATTAAAAGCATATATTCACACTGAAGCTCAATTTATTTCATTTGATATCTCAAATAAGAAATTTAGATCTGGAATAAATCTTTCTATTGTTACTTATTTTTAGAAAACTTTTAAGAATTTGAATTGGAAAATCTATCATTCACAATTTTTTTTATTAAGAAATTTATTTTTTTCTCACCAAAACTATATATCTTGTTAAGATTAAGAAAAATATTTTTTTTCTATTTCATTGTAATAAATACAATTATTCTAGTACCACCTTTTACCAAATTCTACTGAAAGACTTCTGTGAACCATTTATAAAATATGAATTTATATTAGTAAATAAGTACTTAAAAACTTATCTGCGGAAATTAAAGGGGGTGCCAATGGAAACCAAATTAATATAAGAAATCAATTTATAAATTTTTTTTTTTTTTTTTTACAAAATAATTATATTTTAAGAATAAATTATTAAACAAAAATTTACTAAAATTATTTTTAAAATTAAGAATATTAAATGATAGCCCCGACCTAATTAATACTAGTAATTTGTTTTAAAAAATATTTTGTACTCCCTTCAGAAAACTTCCGCGTGAATGATCTAAACGATAGAGAATGATGCGAATGCTGTAATCATTCCCGTGGTGCCACGTCAGAAGTAACGATAAACCAACCGCTGCCGATAATCGAACGCCCCGACCGGCTTAAGGAGTGCAGAAGACAGGGCGAGAGAGAGAGAGAGATGGCGCGAGCGTGGCCATATTTGAACTGCAACAGAAGTACAGTAATGGCGTGCGCAAGAGAAGGAGAGAAGAGAGTTCAATTACCGGAAAAGGTGCGAAATTCTAGGGTTATGGTGGTGGGTGGAACCGGCAGAGTCGGTGGCTCCGCCGCCCTCGCTCTCTCTACCCTCTCCCCCGACCTCCGCATCATCGTCGCCGGTAGAAACAGGTCATTTATTAATCCGCTTTGTTTGCTTTTAAGCTAATCTTTTTGCTTAAGTTTTTCTTTTTTAATTTCTATATTTCGCTTTATAGAAATCCATTTCTTGTAGTTTATAAAATTTGTTCACAATTTCTAGAATATATATATATATATATATATATTTCAATAAAACATAAAAATATATTTTTCCTAATGTTAACTAGGTTACAAAATTTTTGTGGAAAAAAATTTATTTTTTATACAAAAATTGTGAATCGTAGTTTTTCCCATTGAGAAATCTACTGTAATATTTCTGATTTTTTTTAAATTGAAAAATAAAAAATACTGGTATAATATATTTCTCTTAACTGATTTCTCTTTTTGTTTTTGGAATAACTATTCGATATCCGAAAATTACATTGGATTCCGACTATTCCGAATTCGAGTCCGACTTATCACAAAGCTTAACTGATTTCTGAATTGACAAATAATCAGAAAATGTCTTTTAGAATCACTGATGGGAATGCTCTCAGACATGAAAGAGTGGTCAAATGAATGGTCACACTAACTTCCTGCATCACAATTGAATGGTTAATTTTAATTCAATGGTTGAAACATCATTCTTTCAATTATAATTTCCCCAAAATTCATATCTTTTAAACTATTAACATTTCAAAAATTACACAAAATAATTTCTGAAAAATAAGTAAAAAATATTAGAATATTCATGTTACAACAAACTAACTTTAAGTGGTTCATAATTACCTACAACATCTCATTTTATAGAAAGAATGAAAATATAGTGATATGACTAATTATGAAATACATAAAGTTAATTTTATAAATTTTTGATACAAGAATGCATAACTCAAATGAGAAACATATGTTTCTTTTTAGTAAATATAATTACCATTTTATTTTTATTTTTATTTTCAGTTGTCATCTTCTTCCAAAAGCAAAACATGTGTACGCTTACAAAATAGAAAACAGAAAAATATTTATTCGGTAAGCGAAAAAGAATTCTTTTTAATTGCTGCCAAAGTAAGCAATATGCATATTTTCATATCCCTTTGCCATTCATCAGAATAATATTTGACTTTTCCCACTATTTTAATACACTTTAATTTGATTCTCTTCTTCTTGATATTCTTTTTCATGCACATTCAGAACATTTTATTTTAAAATACCCTTTATTTGACTCCATATTTTATTAGTTAGGGTTCCAAGAGTTGGAAAAAATTGGTGTTTGCTGCGTGTTAAGAGAGCTTATTTACTTAGATGCTTTTTTGTCCTACTTTCGAAAAACTTACAGAATCTCGCGCCACTTTGGTTAGTGCAATATTGACTCTCAATTTTTGTTCTATAAAAGATTGTTACTTTTTTTTTTTTGAATAAA
>MKEJ01073969.1:0-19118 GCA_001753735.1 Embelia ribes | reverse complement strand
CAAGTACAACATTCTTTTGACGGGTCGGGTTTGGGTATGACATGATCCCAACCTTCATATGAAGGTATCCTTGTTTTTTCTTAAATAACTTGGAACTGTAACGAGAACTTAAAATTTACAGTCTAATATTAGACATCAAAGGCAATAAATAAAAAATGCATATGCTATGATAATCTTCCATAAATGTCTTATATACACACAACATCAGTACATACATCTCTAGTAGGAGATTTGCTTTGTCATCGTCATTATCATAAATATCATCAATCAGTGCTTCCTCTCCCATTTACCTTCTCGTCGTTCTCTCCGTTCCAAGGTCTGCTGCTGCTGCCTAGACGACTTGGTCGTCCCTCTAGGCAGGGAGCCGTGAGCGTACCTCTGAGATGAAGCCATAGCAATCGGTAACGGTGGCTGTACCTCGAAGTCCTGGTCCCCAATACTTGATGTATCGCCTAAGTCTTTGCTTCCCTCGAAGTTCTCTTCATAACTGCTACTCTCACATTCATCAACACGATGATGGTCACGCGCTTGTAGGATAGTACTTGGACTTGCCAAAAGTGGCCGAGTGCCAGCAGAGACAACTGACAAACTGGTCTCTGCCTCCAAGCTGCACCCACCACCGATGATTGCTCTCAAGCTTCTTTCGCTACTTTGTCTTCCATTTTCCCTGTCATTATAATTACCACGAGGCCTACTGCAAATATAGTATCAAAACAACAGAAAGGAAAATTTTAAGCAAGATCAATACTGAACCAAGGACTCCTCTTTTATCCGTTTTGTGTCTCAGTTGGTGCGCCGGGTACTTCACTTAATTCTAGGTAAAATTTTCAACTTAGGAAATTGATTTAGCACCAGCTCCTCTAACTTCACATATTTGCTCCAGGGTATTTGCTAATGTTAAAATTTTCAACTTCGGAAATGGATCTGATGCTATTTTCTAATTTCTCCACACAATTCACGTTACTTTAAAATACAACTTCAACTTACGACTTCTGATAGTCACAATAAACAAATAAAAAGGCTACCACAGTTCTAAAGTGAATGTCAAATCATTGTTCATGATTTGAGGTTGGGTCTTCTCATATCATTCATTTGGAATGGAACATCCATTCAACTTGGTGGAAATTTTTTGGGCGGATGAGGATAGTGATCACTTCTAAAGAAACAACAAAAGAGGATGTTTACAGTAAAGTTCAAGTACATTTTCTCTGAACTTTTAAAAAAGAGGATATAAAGCATTCAGTTTTTTTCTCTCAAAGTACTTAAATATTTTGTATATAACTTCAAGATTACTATTTCATCTGTTTCACGGTTAGTTTATATCACATGTATAAACATGGTTGTACAAAATGTATATATGATTACTTAAAAAAAGCATTTGCTAGTATGTTAAGGACAAACCTACTGAGACTTGAGGAAGAAAACTCTCTACGAGAAGGTCGAATTTCAGATTCCATCAGCTCTAATTCACGTTGGAGTTCTCTCTGCATGCAATGGAGACCCATATCAGAGAATTAATGTAGTAAACTGCAGATAAAGTTGTAGATGGGAGTTTACAGACAGCAGAAATATAGCCGAAAAATCCTTGCGGAAGAAGATAAATATAAACGCTACTGTTTTTAAAGCAATCAAAACAAATTGTTAAATGTAATGTCCAACAGTGTTAATTATCAAGACAATTAAACCATTTCAGTACACTCTTCCCAACCAAGGCCCTCGACTTTAGGAAACATCTTCCTGTTGGTTTGTAACATAGCTCGCAACCAAATAAATAAATAACTAATACTGGCAAAATAAAAAAGAATATTTTGAGTAAAGGGATTTCTTGCCTGAGCTTGCTTCTCTTTCTCCAAATCAACAAGGTGATGCAATTGTCTTGTTTTTCCACGCTCAAGTTCCAATAAATATTGTCTCTCACTCTCCTTTTCTGCTTCAGTCATCCGCTCCCTAACACCAAAGCAGGCAAAAGTGCACAAGCTTTATAAAAGGATTTCCATTATGTTGAAGCCATGATAAATAATCATCATGAAAGAACATCAAATGAGCTATAGATCAGAAGTAGAACCTATCAAGTTCTTGGAGAAGTTCTTCTTCTCGCAAGGCTGAATTTTCCAATAGTTTTTGGCGCGCCATTCTTCTTTGTGACTTCCTTTGCTTGCGGGCTATTATCTCTTCTGTGAGTTTGGACTTCTCTCTAGTATATGAATGGATTCAAGCATTTGTTAGAAAAAGAAAACCATGCAATTGGGTAGGCAAAAAAAAAAAGGAAGCCTTTATCAAGATTCAAGAAATGTAAAAAAATATGGAGTAACAGACAATTTTAAGAAACATCAGCAAGTGAAAAGTTTGATGCACATCATCGCCAGATAATAAACTAAATGGCATATATACTTTCTGCCCTGTATCAATACCAGTTACTCAAAAAACAAATTTTATCTCGCAAGAAAATAACTTAGAAAAGCACACTAATGTAATGAGCTATTTCAATCTTGTGTGTATGCTGGATTCTCACCTTTCAGATAGCAACGTTTTACCCTTCCCAAAAGGCCAAAAAAATATGTAAACAAAGACAATAACAAAATGAAATTTTATGTGTTGATGAGCTCATAGAGCTGTTGGCATCTCCTTGGCACTTCTACATGGAAGGTCAAGGGTTCACAACCCCCTCTGCAGCCAATGAAATATTGACCATCAAGAAAATTGAACTATTTGTTTATCACTTAAGAAACCATGGAGGAAACAAGAACAGGTGTAATATAAAATTTCCAACATCGCAGCCTAGACAACAAACCTGTAAATGCAATATTAGGCCTTGGATCTTAAAACACAGCAAATTCTTATTAAATGGTTAAAAGAGAAAGTGGCTCGAAGATTACTGACTACATAAACTCAAGCTTTGCGAAATGGTATTCTCAATCGAAGGCTAGATAAGAGAAATCATCTTGCGCATTGATTATTTGGCATATATTCTAGTTTCCTTTCTTGTAACCAAGCAATGCTTGTAATGATGAGGGAAGAGAGTGGATATACAGTGATCGAATTCTTTGCCTTATTTGTTGAAGACGATCATCCTTTGCATAAGCTGCACCACATGAAAGAGCAACATTCAACAACCCAAACAACCAAATGGAAATGTAATATTGTAGAATCAGGTCTGTAATTGACATTACCTGCTACATAGGGCAGTTGACTACAATCATTAAGGTCCTTCGTCGGTTCCTTAACAACATGCTCATTCTGTAGAAGCTCTAGTTCTATTTCAGCCTCCTCCAGCTCCTACAAGCATTCAAATTTAACCTATTTGCCAAGACACTAGCTAAAGAATAATGCAATATGTTTCACTTGGAATGGTCGTGCTTACTCTGTCTTTTTTATCAACTTCATTTGAGAAGAAATTGAAGTACGACTGGACAGAAGTTAAATTGGAAAAAACCTGTAAAGGAGCAGTAAACCTAATAACAAGCAGCCTAGGCAGCTTTATACCATAAAGAAAAAAGAGAAATCTAAAGCAAACAGAAACTATAAATCCATGACTATTATCAAGCAAGCAAAACTTTATTTTTGTTTTTCGTTCTTTTTTGGGAGCATATCCTCCAGAAGGATGATCAAACAAGGAGGTATTAACTGTTAAAGCTCTTTGGGTATGCACTTAAAGAATCAAGGACACTGGGCATATATTTTCCGTGCACTTATCACAGAAGCACCATAACTTTACCTGCAGAACTGTTTCACGTGTACTTCCAAAATCCAAGCTGATTTCCTTCGATGCGCTTGAAGAGAGCACATCTTTCAGGTTCTGATATCGAAAGAAAACATTCAAGAGTAGATCGTAATAAACCTAAAAGGTCATTGGGTCCTAATATGGAAGTCTATCCAGATTGGCATTCAGTTCTCCGAAAATTTCAGGTGCTAGAAAACTATTATCACTACCTGTTTTGCGCTATCACCTTCACATTTCAGCCTACATAAGGCTTGACAAAGCTTTCTCCCAGAATTTGTTGCCCTTCCTTCTACAACAAATTTGACAGATGAGGAAGACAAGGTAAGAGAGTGGAGGAAAATGAAGAACGGGGGAGGGAAAACCGGAACATACCACTATTTGTTATCCCATGAGTTTCAATATTTCTCCAGATATTTGGAGGAATCAGAGAGATATCTTCAGCAGGCAAAAAGTAGCACACACTGGCAAGGAGTGTTAGAGAAAGTTGGTAAAAAGGGCCAAATTGGTAAAAATGGCCTTCACGTGTCAAGTTTGCACATCTTCCCAAAACATGAAGGACACTATCGGCCGATTCAAGAATAGATTGTAACTGGCACCTCTCAGCGAATGGACAGTAGTCAACAAGAAGGACGATAGCACGGGCTCTTAAAACCATTGATTCATCAGACAACACCAACAAAGTCACCTTATCCCAAGTACATGAGACCAAAGTTTTCAAAATTGGTTCAGAGGCAGACGTAGTAAGGGAGAAGTAAACACGGGATGGTGAAAATAACAAGCTGTTTCCACTGGCAATGTCCTGGCCCACAAGTTTCCCCAAGTGTTTAAGGGCAATAAACCGTTGTTCCGGTTCTGAATGACCAAGCATGGCAAGAAGCAAATTTGTAAAAGCCATTTCCCCATCCTGAAGGGCTTGTAAACCTCGTCCAAGCAACAATAATAACCACTTATCGGTAAGCATCCTCCAAGCAAGTTTCGGAGCACAACATGAGAAATTCTTTATAGCAGAGCATATAGTACCAATCACACGATTCAAATGAAAACATCGAGGGACTTGAAGTAGAAAATCAAGCATCACTGAAGCAACTTGCCAGGAATGGGCTTCTTCCAACACCATAACAATCATATGAGCAAGCCCTTCCAGAGAAATTTCCCAATGATCTGCTACAGACTGGTCAATGGATCTAGATGGAAGATTATTCTCATCCTCTACCCGATGAGCAACTGAGGTCAAACATCTTGAATAAACAAAACAAAGCGTTGACTTCATTATTAATTTCTTGGCAAGTCGATGATGACTATTCCAACAGAGTTCAATATTAGGATTAAGCTTGGAAATAAGGCCCTCCAATTCCTTTGAAAAATCATCTTTTTGTTCGACTGGTAACTGACAAGACCTCTGGGCGGAGCTTACCTCGCCAAAGTTGTTCCTTTCTAGATTCTCTGGAACCTCATTTGGACGATAGTTTTGATATACATCATGTAGAAAGACAAAATTCAGTTCTGAGCCACTGCCAGAGCTAATATCTGTAGTAGCATCAGAGTTCAGAGATGGATTGACTGGGATAATACCACAAAACTTTAATGATTCAACCAGTAATATTCTGCAATTCTCCAATAGAGTATGAAAAGCATGAAGATAATCATGAAAATAAGTTGTCTGGTCAAAGGTGGGATAATCTACCCAGGAGGTCAAAGAGATTAAGATTTCCTTCTTCCGCGGGAATGATAAATCAGGAAAAACTGAAGATAAGATGAAAATTGTTTTCGTGCTGCAATAACTTCTCTCAACAGGAAAACTTGTGTTCTCACTGTGGCCCCGGATATCAGCAAAAAGCTCTTCAAAGCACAAAGATTCAAAATCGACAGATGAATCATCCGCCAGTAGTTTTTCCTCAACTGAAGCTTTTCGCAGAGCATATGATATGAGTGGATATAACAACTGCAAGATAGAGTCCAGGAATGAGACATCACAGTATGAGGTTGTAGAGAGAGATACAAGAGCTTGTATAAGTCTTGGTAACTCTGGCACCATTGCTTCCATGTGCTCCATAACAATGGCTTCAAGTACAAACAGTAGGATTGCTTTGGAATTCTTAGCAACAAAACCTCGGAAACAATTTAATTTTTTCTCATACAGAAGTGATTCTTTTGCTACTTTGGAAAAAGGCCATTGACATAAATCAGAGAACCAACACAACAAATCTGGGACAAACCCTGACGAAATTGATCTCAACTGTAATCCAACAGCCTCCAATATGATTTTTCCAAAAGTAATAAATTGTTTTCTCATAGTCGGGAAGAAATGATATATACCAGGGTATATAACTTGAAAAGATTCTTCCACATAGTGACCAGGAAGTTCTGAACAGTCCTCAATATGCTTATTTTCTTTAACAATTAATCGTTCAACCTTTTCATTTTTCTCTCTCTCATCAATCAGGTTATCAACTAATGATAGCTCATCCGTGAAAATAGACAGTAAACAAGTCAGCTGCGGAATATCTGATACAAGGAAGAGCTGCTCTTTCAAATATAGCTTGGCGTTGCGAGATACGGCCATCCAACCAATAAACCTTACTAAAGGGGAATTGCAAGAAGAGAATATCGGGATTTTCTGTATCCAAGCTGCAGCAGGAATCAAACTTGAAAACCGAAAGCCAGTATGGATACCAATTGAAAAGTTAGGTCCCTCATCACCACCACTTGAAACAACCACCAGTTTTTGGAGAAGCATCCATCGGCGCTTTACTTCATGTACTTTTCTGGGGTCCCAATGCAGTTTCCTTTCTTTAAGTTGATAAAGAGATGTAAGAAGTTCATTTAGGTATTCAGCAGATTCCAGAATGATATCAATTACATTTTCAGGTGAACACAACAGTTTCGTAGCTGACTGCAACAAAAATAGTAAACTTCGCATAAGAATTTCATGCAAAGAGTGTCGCCTCATTTGCAAACACCGGACCAGAAATTTGCACAACATAACTTGATTTTGTCGAACCAATGTAATGGCATCTCTAGATGGCATATCATGCAGAGATAAACTCAAAACCTCTTCATCCTCTTCAGCATTGGTACCAGATGCAGGCGCATCTTTTGCATTATGATAATCCTTGTCCATTTCAGCAGCCTCGAGTAAAATTTGAAGAACATATTTGTCCCTTCTTTTCTCAAGATCAGCCACTGTCTCCAAGTCAGCATCATTGAGTTCACCTTTGTCAGCAATCCCTATTCTTGTATTGCTCATTCTGTTGACTACCCCTTCATGGTCTGGAGAAGGCCCCACAAAGAAAGGATTAACATAGCACTCTGCTGCCAAAAGCAAAGCATCTATTGCAGCATCATGACCCTCAGGAGAAATCTCGTGTTGTGAGTGTAAGTCTAAAGCTAAACGACGGAACTCGGAAGCCCTAGACTCACAATCTCGATAATTGATCAGTTGCAAAACATCTGCATGCAGATTGAAACACTCAACACTAAAACTGGTATCATATACTAGTCCATCGAAACCAATATCATATTTATTTCCCTCATCATCCCGGTTCCCCTTCAAGCTGCTATTAACATGCTTTGGGTCTGAGTTCGACAAATCTGGGCTGCTGGAAAGAGATGTTAATGTCATGCTCCGCAATTCAGTTGGTGCAAAGAAAAAACTTGCATCTTCATAAGCATCCATCTTCACACTAGTTACTGAAACATCAGTCTTCCCATCTGTGTTTTCTTCCGTATGTTGGTCACAAACAGGATACTTACAAAGATCAATTTCAGATGGCAATTGCATGTGAGGTTCCAATATTGAGAGGAGTATGCTGCATTAGAGAAATATAAAATTTTTGAACTGTGAAGTTTTAATGTAATCCAAAGTCAATAGGCACTTTAACTTACTTAGAGTAATTAAAAGAATGGAGTCAAAAATTTGTCTTCAATGTTCAATAGTACATCATTTGATGATTGCCATAATCAAAATCTCCAATTGAAGAATCAACAAGGCTAACATCACTACTTAAGTCAGGTGCTTCAGTAATTGATGAATATGCCGTGTATCACATGATTCCATACAAAGTGCAGAAAAAATTAAATAACGAACTCAACCCCTACAAACTGCCAGCTGAAACATTTTTGCCCACAAGCGTACTTGGATGGTCCCCGCACGGGCTTTTAACAAATTTAAAACATGTGGCACACATCTGCCGCTGCTGGTGGAAAACATACTTTCTATGAAACAACAGTCTAAAATAAATGAACTGAAATTTTTCTTTGAGACAGAAAATGAAAGAGAAGCATCCACTATGAAAGAAAGAAAAGAGGAAAAAGAAAGGGAAGAAGACCTAAATCTTTAGGAGTGTTTGAATAGCAATCAGAAGGAGAAAAGAGAAAGAAGTGAAGCTTTAGCGAGAGCAAGTCTCCTTCTCTACTCACATGATTCTGGGTTCCATTTTGGTTGCAAATTACGAAAATTATTTCTACAGACTAACTCAAATTAATTGGTTACATTTAGGGATGTTCATTAGACCCGGCTGGTCCGCGCATTTGAGAGTGAAAATATAATACCATACCCACACCATAGTCTGCATATATACGGGGCAGGTCTACACAACAAAGAGATTAATCGACTGACCTTTTCAAAAGATGAGATTACTATTTTAATGCACAGTAAAGGGTCTTTAATTTTTTATAATTGTGGAAGGTTAGTGGAATGACCTCAAGGTAAGTCCACTAACCCTTTAAAATATGAGATCAAAGGATTTGATTTTTAATAATTGGGAAAGGTTAGTTGACTTACCTGTGGGTAGTAGATTGCGAGTCGACTTACCTGCGGTAGTAGATTGCGGGTTGGCGTGATGGATTGTGGGTCCCGGGTTGCAGGTTGCAGGTTTGATGTTCAAACCTAGACCAACCCTGCACAGCTGCAAGGACAGTACTGGTACGGGTCCACTGCGGAGGGGGTGTGGGTCTACCCGGCGGGTCCACAAGTACCAGTTAGACCCGCAAAAATGTGGGTATAATGAACAACCCTAGTTAAGTTGGTTATTCACATGGATGAAGAAGTATCATGTAATTTATGAAAATGAGTCAGTTTTCAAAAATATTTACCAAAATTGGTCATTTTTAATTTTTTATATATGAATTACTATTTATCTTTATTTTGACGACCAAAATACCCATTCGCCTAAAAACTAATATCTTTTCGTCTTATTTTCTATATTTATTAATGATATCAAATCTTGGTACATATTGTATTGTGATAAATGTTTATGCACAATATTTAATGGGCAATTTTATTTGCAACACTTTTTTGGTTAAATGCACTACTTATAATTTTAATAAAAAGTGGGTATTTTCACCACCACTAAACGTTATTTACACCACAAATTTAATACATCAAAATAAATTAATTCATTTTTAAAACAAAATATGAGAAGCCCCCTCACTCTCCATCTCTCACCACCACCACCAACCATACCACCACCGACCAACATTACACGACATCACAACCGGCAAACATCACATCTCACTACCACTGAAACGAACTATCACCGTCACCACCACCACCTCTACCGCCACTGGTCACCATCACAATGCAACACCGCCACATGGAATCACTAAGTAATTCTCACTCCCTTCTATCCCCTCAATTAAATTATGATTGGATTTTGTTTTTAAAATTTATCATTTCTTTTGATTTTTTTTGAATTTTTAATATTGTTTGAATTTTTTCAAGTTAGTTGGAGTAAAAATGAGTTTTTAGGTTTTCAAGAACAAAATGATGGAGAGAGAGAATATGAAAGAACAAGATAAATGAATATGAGAAGGAGAAATAGGGTGCAGTATAAAAAGTGTTTGAAGATGGGATGATTGAAAAGTTGAAGATAAAGAAAGAAAAGGACCAATAAAATGAATGAGAAGATGAAAAGAGTGATTGGAGGAAAATTGGTATTTTGGTAAATTAATAGAGTGTTGTGTTTAGTTCTTTTTGTGGTGCTAACATAGAACAAATAAGTAATCATTTTGTTTGTGGTATCTAAGAAGTCAAAAAAAACAATAATAGCGTGGTGCATGAAATAAATTGATGCATGTAGTAAAAAAAGTGGTATAAATAGAATTGCCCTATTTAGTTAATAGTGAGTTCCAAGTACAAACATGAAATTTTGTTTTTCAAGTTTAGGGCGAGCCATAATGCTTGAGAAATTTTAATAAAATATGGGATGAGAAAAAGATTATTTTTTGATACGAACGGGTTTAATGTAATATGTTATTTAATAATGCATTCTAAAATTTAGTATAGAATATTTTTATATTATAAAATTCCTAAAAATGTAATATTTTATAATTTAAAAGCATTTTGTTTAAGTTTAAATCGGAAAAATCACTAAATAATATGAGTTATAAACATTTTAAGGAAATATGTCAAAAATCAAGTATTTTTCGTTAAGTTATGTATCAATTCTGCAAATTCAAAATTTTCAATTATACGAACAAATGGTTGTTAGATAACAATAGTTCATGAATTAACTAATAATGCGTAGTAAAAAATTATGAAAATGAATTTATTTTGTTTTTCCATTTGAACTATACCAATCCAGTTATACAAAAAAATCAAATAATATTATTGATTTTTCCATAATAAAATGGTTATTACAACATTTTTTTTTATAATATTTTAGTTAGTAAATAATCTCTCTACCATACTTATCTCCCATAAAATTAATATTTATATTATATTAATAAGTTCGAATTAAACATATTTAAACTTAAATTTATTCTAAAATAAGTTCAAATTTTAATTTGTTGCTTGTAGTAAAGAATAATTTGCAAAGAAATCAATTATAAAGGTATTTTTGTCTTTTGGTTAAAAATGATCCATTTTGGTAAATAGTTTCAAAAGGGACATGTTTTAGTAAATAATTTTAGAAACTAATCTATTTTGGTAAATTTACCAAGAAACGTCGTGTTAGCAACTGAACTAGAACTCAATGCATTTAATATTATGCATATGTAATGTCATATACTGGAACTACACTTTTTTTTAGAACAAAATAATTGACAAAAATAAGGATCCTTAGGTAGAGTTAAGCAAAATTTTACCATAAGTATCGGTAGTATTATTTATTATCAGTATAATTATCACTACCACACCAGTAGTACTTTTCTAGCAATGACAAATGATAAAATTTAAATGACTACCACTACTATCAGGGTTACCATCTGATTTGTGGTTACCACCAATTAAAGATGAAAATTAACAGAGCCGTTGGAGAGCCACTCGAGAGTATCTCGTTGAAGATTCAGGATAGAACTCGACTCGTTAAATAAAAAAACTGAGCAAGAACTTGATTTTAGAACTCGTTAATTGACTAACCGAGATAGAGCTTTGTATTGCTCGGTCATTTAGCTCGAGAGCAGGCTCATTTATCTATCTATCTATATAGATAGATAGACCGAGATAGAGCTTTGTACTGCTCGGTCATTTAGCTCGAGAGCAGACTCATTTATCTATCGATAGATAGATATAGATATACATATATATATATCATTAATTGATAAATTTATACATACATATAATAAATAATATATATTTGTAACTATTTATATATGTTTGAGGTAGTATAAGTAGGGTAACACTAATATGGTATATCCCACATTGGTATGGAGAAATGAGTTTTGTATCAGTTTTTCTATTTATTCTCTATATTTAGTGTCAAAAGTAAAATTAGGTTTCATTTTTCCAAACATCGAGTGGGCAATAGATTCATTCCTTAAGTTTGCCATATTTAAGACCCACCAGCCCCCAACGAGCTTAATAATTTTTCATTATGAGTTGCACATGAGCCATAACATAATATTTCTTGTTTATGGGTTGCACTTGGGCTGCCTGTCAACTATTAAAGTCTTAAAATTTTCAACGAGCCAAGCTGAATAAGAGTTCGGGTCCGGGCTCCATAATTGTAAACGAGCCTGAGCACGAGTTAGCCCTTGTAGGCTCGAGGAGAGCCTGAGCTAGAACACAAGTTGCGAGTTTAGTCCAACGAGCCGAGCACGAGCAAGGGTAAACTCGGATCAGCTAATATACACCCCTACCACCGGTAGAACCATCAATTCAAAATTCTATAATTAAATATTATTATTTGTTTTCGTTAAATATTACATCGGGGGTCAACCCTATAACACTTGTGTTTGAGTCGTCACCCAATGTTGCACAAATGTACTAATTATCACTAATGCAAGTAGCATAGCTGTTTTGGAAAAGATCAAATGAGTAACGATTTTGAAAAGCTATACATCATTGTGAGTTACTTCATTATGTGCTTTGTTATGCGACAATGCATAGTCATGAGATAATAAAATGAAAGTTTACATTGGAATTTTGTGTAGTTGTTGGGATATTTTCACTCCGATGTTATATAACGAAATACTTATATATGAAAGTATCATACCAAATAATAATTTGTAATTGCAGAGGCTATTATAGGTGCGCGCATCGTAACGCACAGGGTTGTCTGGCTACCAAGCAAGTACAAAGATCCGATGAAGATCCTAACGTTTTCGAAATCACTTATCGAGGAAGACATACATGCGCCAACCAATTGCCATCGCCCGAAAAAAAGCTGAAACCAAACACGATGTCAAATTGCCAACAACAGATGACCCAACCACAACACTACCAAAACCAAAACCAATCTCAAGAAATCCCCCTCAGCTCCGAAACTGGCCGACAGGTCGCAACCGAATATTTACAAACTCAAAACCATAATTTCCCCACTGACAATAATTTCCATTTTCCTTCCACATTGCACATCGAGGGAGAAAAGAATATCGTTTCTCCTCCCATGATGGAAAATACATTTTCCGGAAACAACTTTTCGCCACCAATTATCTCGCCCGCCACGTCAATGTCAGACCTTTATGCCATGTCGCCAAGCACCGGATTAGGAGAGGCTCGTAATATGCACGGCTCAGATTCCGAGCTCATAGATATTGTCTCTGCTGCCACTTCAGGCAATAACTCCCCAACTGTGGGCTTAGACTTCCTATTTTGGCCGACGGATCCATTTGAGCCCCGCTTCCCCTTTGATGACCCAAGTTTCTTTTCTAATTTCTAAATACTGTATAAATTAGCAGAAGAAAATTTTACTCTTTTTTTTTTTTTCCTTTGGTAACAATTTAGAAACGACCCAATCGAGGGTAACCATGATATACCAGGTGCCTTAACGGATGGCGGATGGCGGATGGCTTAGGAGGGCGGCCTCTCGGGAGCAGATTCAGGTTTTTACGTCTTATAAGCACAAATTTAGATCTGATTTTCGGCGAGTCCCGTGGGCTGAAGACAAGTTTTTGGATGATACTAGAATAGCTTCTGGCTTATTGTACCTTTTTGTTTGTCAATGATAAAACAGATCGTAAAATCACAATTAGTAACCCCCCCTTTTGGAAATAAGCCAATTCTCAAACTTAAAACTAAAATATCATTTATATGCCCTGGTGTGCGTCGTAAATAGCATCCTCTTACAATGGCCGACTAGATTTCATATAAAAGCACGTCGGTTAGGAACCTCACTACGAGAATAAGCTTGAATACAAGGGGGCCTGTACGTTAAAACCCGCAAAATTTGGATCTCATAATTGATTCAAGTAGCTTCAGTACATCAAAAGGTGGACAAAAGGGAGTGACCATGAGTAACTTGACTCAACAATTACTTGACTCACAAGTATTTCAAGTCTTGAAATTTTCACTGGTGTAAGATTCAAGGTCAGACTAAGACTCAAATTCTAGTCCACCTCGATCTCAAGTAGAGATAAGATTTGAGTCAAGCTCACGTCTACTACTCGGCTTGACTAGGCTCGTGCCAAGCTCTGTGTAAGATCTTGATACAGCTGTAAGAGGTTCAAAAGGCATTAAAGGATCTTAATTTTTTTCCACCACCGGATATTAATTTGGGACAGCGTTATGCAATTTATGCCTAACACGGAAATTGATTTAGCAGAGAATATAGTCTCGGTAACTTCACCCCGACTAATTCTAGCAAAGAGCAATCCTCTAGAACTGTAAAACAAAGCCCTCCATTGGGGGATGCTACATCCGCAATTGCAATTATCATATACTTTGGAAATTTATAACGATTTTCATATGATGAGATAAGTAATTCCAAATCCAATCTTTTTCAAGTCATTTGCATATTCAAATAGGTCCATATCCACAAGTGGGGAGCATCAAAAGCACAAAATGTCGAGAAAACACCAAATATTTTAGCATTACCAATATTTTTTAGACAACAAACCCCAAACCAACATCAGTGCTTCCTTTTCCTCGTTTAGAGGAAGTTCAAGCTTCGATTGATACACAGAAAGGCAACAACAAAAGTATTAAGCAGAGAAAAGTCATACCACCCCCCACAATACAGACCATAATATAAGGTGCTTAGCCCATGGCGTACTTCTGGGTCCAGCTTCTAGCAGTAGTCTCGTACTTGTTCTTGTCCGTTTTGTACATATGTGCAATCTCTGGCACCAACGGATCATCGGGGTTCGGATCCGTCAACAAGGAACAGATCGAAAGCAACACCTAAAATTAGTGTTTAACACAAAAATAACATTTGTCAACACACAAACAAATAGCACCGTTTTGCATAGAATCATGACTGCATCAAGTTCTTTTAAAGCATGAACAACTGAAAAATAACACGAATTTTGCCAATTTTTTCTCCTCTTTCCATGAGACATGTACTAGCATAGAATATACTTTAATTGCAGAAAGGTAATAACTGAAAATGGGACAAAAATTTGAGCCCACATATTGCGATAATTAATTTGCCTGCTTTTTCAGAATAGCATTTCTAAAATTATATGTTGAAGATGATTGAATGAATCTCATCGTCATGTGAAACTCTTGTTTCTTGTTTATAAACTTCTGATACAACTGATTATCAAGTTAAAAGTAAGCACCATGACCTTGGAAATAGTTAGTGCAGGGCTCCATTGCTCCTTCAAGATGTCCAGGCATATGCTCCCATTGCTGTTAATGTTCGGGTGGAAAACTTTTGTCCTAAAAGCCACCTGCAAAACAAGACCAAATGTGAGTGATTAATGGAGAGATTCAAACCATATTGCCCCCAATAATTGAAACAAGAAACTCTGATCATCAAAGATGTAAAAGCACACAAAAATAAAAGCGTAGAAAAACCTTGTCCACAGTTCAGATTTCTGTACTGGATTACAGGTGTTCATGGACTAGGATTCTAGGAAGCATTTGATTCTACAATGAAACTTACAAGGACCATCTGTTTCAAACTCCTCCCTTTAGTGCTCATTTGGCATAAACACAGCCAAAACAGAAAAAGAAATTTCAATCAACATGGGCACGTAGAAATGCATACGCATAAAAGCCATATTCTTTTGCATTACTTACACTATTTTGATCCTTGCCAACCAAATCATAAATCTTTTGTACTCACAGAATTTACTACAGGACCACCTTTGCAAATCAAATGCCTTGGGCCAGCAACCAAAGGCATTATTACGTGACACACTAACCACAATCCATTGATGAGCCTATATGTAATATGACCAAGGAAAATAACCTATATTGATTAATATCCCAAGCAAAATCCTTGAATGATTTTTATTCCTTCTGGACAACCACGACCAGCAAAAGGAAGAGGAGAGAACAGAGCCACATTGATGACCATAAAACAAAACTTTGACCATAAAAACAAAGCTTTGATTCAGCAAAGTTTCATGTTAGGATCAACGTCCAACCAGATTAATGAAAGACTAAAACTCATTGAATTACCTCTTCAAAAACATAAACTAACTTTGGGATAAAAAAATGAGAGTAGGTGAGCCACCTTTGGTGGTTTGAATGGATAATCTGGAGGGAAATGGATATTGACGAGGAAAACTCCACCGGCATACGGACTGTCAGCCGGACCCATAATTGTCGCTTGCCAATGGAACATGTCTTCAGCAACAGGACCTGAAACAAAAACATAAAATATAAGAGACAGAACAGGTCAACAATGTCGTCAAAATAAAGCAATAGCACTGGTTTCAAAAGAAGTACTAACAAATACTCACGCTTCCCTGAACAATTATATTCGGGTACAACATGATCACTTGTTTCCATTTTTCAAAATCCGACGCAAGGGGACAATGTTTAGGAGAGGAGCTAAAATTATTTAGTATGCACAAGTAAAAAGAAATTATGCGGAGAGTAGGGTATATTTTACATAAGGTCTATGGCTCTCGAATCATCATCAAATATCTCAGCGATTGTTTGGTGAAGACAAGTTTTATTCTTGTCAAGGTACCTCTACAAGTCTTTTTCAATCCTTTTCCTAGCACTACACAATTAGGTAAATAAAAAGTATGCTATCACCATCAAGGAACTTTACACAATAAGCTAGCTTTCATTTCAACCATTTCTAATAACTTAACCAAGTCTTCACCTTTCAGTTAAAATCCTCGAACCACTAAATGCTTTTTCTATTTTCTCTGTCTAATATCCTCTTTTCCCCTCAGCCCAAGTCTCTTTTATCGTCATTCCGATGTAAAGGGAGCTATGCTTAGGAAAGGAGCTAAAATTTATTTTAAGGTACATAACATTTTTATGGGAAGAGAAGGGAATATTTACACAAGTTCTACCAATCTCAAATTACCTCCAAATAACTCAGCAACGGTCTGGAAATGAAGCACAAAAGGCAGAAGTGCCTCAAATCTCATTCCCATTGAGGTACTCAACAAATCTTTTTTCCACCCTTCTTGTACCAAATATTAGGTAAATAAAATCTATGCTACAACCACACCAAGGGAATAAAAAAAAAAAAAAAAAACTAGCCTTCACTTCCATCGTATCTAAATAACTTAACCAAGACTTCACCTTTCCGTTAAAATCCTCAAACCACTAACCGATTTTTCTACTTCTCTGGCTAATATACCAGACAACAAAAACTTCATTTATCTAAGAAAAAATGAAACATTGTCAGATAAAAGATCTTGAAAAGATGCCCATGTCTCTTTCTTTCTCCCTCTCAACCCAAGTCTCTTCCTTTCTCCCTCTCAACCAAAGCCTCTATTATCATCTACTTCACCAAGAAAATATTCTAAGCTCTTTTATCGTGTACTTCACCAAGAAAATATACTAAGCTATAACAACCCCCCTCCCCCCTCGGGGCGGCAATAAGTAACAGCCTCGTAGTAAAGACAACTATAGAACCTCCAATATTCTATGCGAAAATCAGAGTACTTTAGGTTATCAATACCAAGACTTAATCTTAATGCAAAAATGCTCCAACCACTAATTAACTTTTTTCATTTTCAGCTTTCTGCAAATTTGCTCATTCCATTAGCTAATTTTTCCAACTTCCAACAAATACAAAAACAGAAGCTCCAGCTACACCTCCACGAAACCAGCTATACTTTCAGATAAGCAAAAACCTACTTCAGCTCTTTGCAGAAATGCTCAAACCACTAGTAAGTTTTCCATTCATTTTCTGGCTATAAATAAAAGACAATAATACAAACTCCAATTATTTATGCAAAAAAGGTACAGACATTCCTAATAATTTCCGAAGGGTACAAATCTTCACCCTAGTAAATCAGCCAGATATCCACACAAACCAACCAAATCTCCACCCTTCTGCAAAATCCTAATTCCATTATCTACGTTTCCCTTTTTTCATCCGAACAGAAGCAAAGATAAGAACAAAGCCTCCAATTATCTATCCGAAAACCGGATTACTTTCAACTACCAAAGATAAGAACAAAGCCTCCAATGCTCAATTCACTACAAAATTTACGATTTCACGAGCTTATACCAAAGATAAAATCAAATTACCTGTCCAAAAACATGTAGAAAATTTCCTGATACTTTCAAAATGCTAGGAAATTTTTCCATTTTCATCTTTCAGCAAAATTGCTCAATCCTGCTAGTTATTATTTTTTCTATATTCTCAAGTTAATAGAAAAATAACCGAAAGTCCAATTCTATACATGAAAACCGCAATACTTATCAAAAGCAAATTGATAATGCAAAATTGTTTCAACAACTAGTTAACTTCCAATTTTCCCAGGCTAATGGTAAAAGACAACACAAAATCCAAGTATCTATGCAAAACAGGCACAAAGATCCCTAATAATAGGTTGCAAGCCACAAATGTCCAATTTAGAGCTAGCATACTCAGCTATAAATCTACACAAAGCAACCATGACTTCACCTTTGCAAAATTCTCAATAATATTATCTACTATTTCCTACTCCCTCCTACTAAAAGCAAAGATGAGAACAGAAACTCCAATTAAGTATTGTGTAAATTGAAAAAGCTTCAGTTACAGAACCAAGATTTCATTTTTATACAAAAATGCTCAATCTACTAGTTAATTTTACCATTTAATCAACGGTTTTCACTTTAATCAAGTGGATTCAAGAGGAGCCTAGTGCATTCAAGGTTCATCCCACCATGTCATGCTAGTCTATTACCCTGACAAGCGCTATCGGCCAGAGCTTTGATCCTTCGTCAAAGCGACTAATCCTCCATCACCACCAAACCAAGAATTCATATTTATGTAAAAACTATTAATCTACTAGTTGATTTCCCATTATCTCGAGCTAATACCAATAGATAACACAAAACTCCAACTACCATCCAATCCAAAAAATAAAAGTACAAAAAACCCCTAAAATAAATTCCAAACGCTACAAGAAAGAGCTTTGATTCTTCATCAAGCTACTAATCCTCCATCACCACTAAACCAAAAATTCATATTTATGTAAAAACGCTTAATCTACAAGTTAATTTCCCGAATTTTTTGGGCTGATACCAAGAGATACCACACAAACTCCGAAGAAAGAACAAAAATCCTAATAAATTCCAAATGCTACAAGAAAATACAATATAAACTATACACATGCGAACCAAAGAGATCTCAAGGCAAACCATAGCACAAAGCACATGCATACAAGAATATATAGCTCAACCTACAAGTTAATTTCCCAATTTCTCAGGCTAATACCAAAAGATAGCATCAGAAACTCCATTCAAATACATATTCAAAATCTCACATAAATACCCAACGCTACAAAGATCCAATACACAACCAAAGATATGGGGATCAAAGAGATCTCAAGGCAACCATATCTCAAGCCACAGCCATACACGAGTATATATGTGCATACATATATATTACATCATCATATATATAAATAGATACAGATTTCATACCAGCGCTGCAAGAAGTAGGAGGATCCTTCTGCAGATCCTTGAGTTCCTTCAAGATCCGCTTCGACGCCATCGCAAAGACCTGTAAACAACCCTAGATCGAAATAAAAAACACGAAATTGCATACACAAACACACATGCAGATATAGATCTGTAGAGATAGAAAGAGAGAGAGAGAGAGAGAGA
>MKEJ01073960.1:0-24830 GCA_001753735.1 Embelia ribes | reverse complement strand
GTTACCGGAACGAGAGAGTTCGTGCGAGACGAGGAGGAGGAGCTTGGACTTCATAAAGCTAAGCGGACTCTCGGCCCGCGGAGCGGGGGCCGAATCCAGCCCCCCATTGTGATGAACTCCGAAGCTCCGGCGATCGCAAGGGGGAGAGTCGAACGCTGCCCGGAGGAGGAAAGCGAGGGCGGTGGAGAGAGAGAGCGCCACCAGGAGCGGCAACAGCCACCGCTTCTGCAGCACCACCAGAGCTGCTGCTCCCGCATTGTGCTGCTTCGCCATCAGTCGGCTGCTGATAGAAACTGAAGCATTTATTAGGGTTTCTAAATTTGGGGGCTTGGTTTGGAGTGGTTTTTGGAAATTGGAAACTGGAAGACGGAGCGAGGGAGGGAGGGATTTATTGTTATTGATGTCGTGGGAAGGAAATCAGCTTCGATAAATTCACATCACAATATTAGGGGGATACTCTTCCAATAAGAAATTGGATTTTTTCCTGTTTCTAGAAAACAATATAGAAATGCTATGGTACTAGTATTTAGAAAGTTATCATTTCCTACTCCCACGTAAATTTCTTGAAATACGACAGTATTTTAGAAAAATATATTTTTATAATTTCTTATTTTAATATTAATAATATTTTTACTATTTGTGTTGTTATTCAGTGGTCGAAATGATGTGTTGCATAACATGCAAATCGGTGCAATGTCAATTAATTCACCAATTCATCAACTTATAGGAGCCAATTATTGTAGCTAGCCCTCCAGAAGAATTTGACCAAATGACCTCAATAAGTAGGGTAATTGTAAAAATAATTCAAACCTAATAATTTTTGTAAAAATGGCTTTTTTGAATTGTGAAATATTCAAAATGCCTTTATCTTTATCTTTTTCATAGACCCACTAACATTCTCCCTCATTTTTCAACTTTCCCCACCGCACGTTCTGTTTCTCTCATGTTCATCTCTCTCTCGCTGTTCATTTCTCTCTCTCGCTGCTCATGTCTCTCTCTCGATTGATCGTCAAAGTTGGAATAGGTAAGTCATCTCTCACTCGTCACTCATCATATGTGTCTAGAGTTTAACGGAATGCTCAAATTTATATTCTTTTTGCAAATCAGCACATAGTGGTAATGTATGTGGGCTGTCATAAATTATTTTGGTAACATTTCATTATTCTTCACGAGTTCTTCACGGCTTCGTCACGTTTTCTTCTCCACGAGTTCTTCACGAATTGAAGAACTTGTGAATAACTCGTGAAGAAAGTGAGTTTGTTATGATCTCAGTACGAGTTCGTATCAAGTTCTTAATGAGTTCGTCATGAGTTCTACACAGATTCTTCACGAGTTGAAGAACTTGTGAATAACTCGTGAAGAAAGTGAGTTCATTACGATCTCAACACGAGTTCGTCTCGAATTCTTAATGAGTTCGTCACGAGTTCTTCACAGGTTCTTCACGAGTTCTGCTCAAGTTCTTCAAGAATTATTCACGTGTTTTTCACGAGTTCATCACATTCTTCCCGAATTCTTCATATTCTTCACGAGTTCTCCAAGGGCTCTTTATAAGTTCTTCACATTCTTCGTAAGTTCTTCATGAGTTCTTCAAGTTAAAAAATACATTCAATAAGACATATCTCATCGTAGAACCACTTTTCCCTGATCATCAATCTTCTAAAAAATGCAGTTGTACTATATCTAGTTTTCACGTCAATTACCCTATCTATTTCTTTGTCAGGTCTAGGAGCTTGTACCCATGCTGCCATTTTTTCAAACATTTCTTTATCATATATCTCCAGGGAGTTTACCTTTACTGGATCATTCAACTTAAATTGTTTTCCAGAAGGATTGCTGAAATCATCCAAACTCTTGGGTTTATTTGCCTTCCTCTAGCGTTGGAACTTTTGACCAACAACCTGTCCAGGTGTCAGTTCAACAAGTGATTGAGTAGCAATTATTGGTGCAATTACAACAAGATGAGCTGACAGTTCAAGCCCACTTATATCCTCATCAAGCAATCTCAGAACCCCATTCCTTCTTTTTGCTTGTGGCTCAGATTGAGTTAAAAAACAAGGTATCTTTTTTTTAGGGAAATAGTCGTAGAAAAACTAACTACTTCTTCTTTCTTAGTAGAAACAACAAGGGCAAGATTTTATTCTCCTACATTACCCTCACTCTCGCCTACATTACCTTTATCACCTTCACCTACATTACCCTTAACTACATTACCCCCACTCTCACCTACACTAGCCTCATCACCTTCACCTATATTACAATCCTCTAAGTTTTTCTCTTCCATGCTGTTTGGTTCCTTTTCAGCTTCCTCAACATCCTCACCTCCACACTCCTTAATCCAAGAACTGGTACTTTCCTCACTGCCAAACAACTAATGGTTGGTTAGAGTTTTGTTGCCATTGCTTCCATGCTACTGCACCTCGAACTGATCTAATTTGGCTAATATTTTAGCCTCACTATTAGTCACTTTATTCAATCATTTTATTCAACAGCAGGAGAAAATGATGATCAATTTTATTCACTACCTCCTGATGGCTTGACTTTTGTTTTTCTGCTAACATTTTAACATCCCTTTTAATATAAAAAATATACATTGCTAGTGCATCCACTTTCTTAGCAAAGACAGATTCAAAGATAGTTTGGTCAGAGGGAGAAGGATATTGATGCCTTCTATTGGCATCTTGGAAAGTGCGCAAGTCAGCCAATATTTTGATCACAGGTATGTCCTCTTCCTTGACTGGAGAATGGATTGATTTGCTCTCATCTTGATCAAAATATTCTTCCCCATTGGCTTCCCTATCATCTTCCTTTCTTTCTAAGATATTCCTGTCAAAATTATGAAAATTCACTTCATTATAAAACTCTTGTTTCTCTGTAAATTCACTCATTAGTCACCACTAATAACAAATGTGAACAAGAATTACAAACAAAACAAAGTTATAAGTAATGAAGGACTTGAAGATCTTGAAAATCTTCTGAAGAACTTGTGAAGAACTATATATGAATATATAATAAAAAGTGTAATATCCTTACATCGTTATTCAGTGCTCTAGAAATCTTTATCAATGAGTTTCTTCATGCTGGAAGTGTACAACAAAATTCCTAGGCAGAAAGACTCATTTTGCTTCAATCTTTTTGCAAAATTGGGCATAAATGAGAAAATTACCTCATATGTCCGTATCTAGAGGCAATTGTCAAATAATAAACTGTGTCTTATGCCTCAGGAGGAGAAACCTTCACTTTTCCTTTTTTTTCCCTCTTCATTTCTTCATATTTTTTCTTTTTTACCAACTAGATATCCCCGTAGTGTCTCATGTTCTTATCTATATCCTTTAGGGTGGCTCTAAAAGATATTTTGTCCCAGGGATATTGAAGAAATATGTCTAAATCTTTAACCATATAAAAAAATATAAAATCTATATACTTCTTAAACTCATAAGTAAATAGGTATTGGCAACCTAAGCAGACCAGATCCAACTTCCATACATCTTCCTTATCATTGCATGAAAGAAAACATGACTCTAGTGAGCCAAGCTTAACTCACTTATTGCTTTTAAAATATTTTTCCACAAAATGTGCACAAAATTTATTTTCACCTACTTTCCACATCTCCAGCTTTTTCTTAGGAAACTATCCAAAGCTGAGACGAGTAATCAAGGCATACTACTTCATCCCAAAACTCTGTCTCATTTACCAAAAAATTAGTTTCATTTTTTTTTAGTTACTTTTCCTAAGTAGCATATCATGGATTATAGTTCCAGAAAATACCAAAGGGGGTATAAAATAAGTATTAGAACTGGGTTTTTCTTACCCTATCTATCAATTTCAGTGCTTTAAACTTGTTGATAATTTTATCTAAACTCTCATTCTAAGAAATACTCCCAATAAAGTGCTCAGACATAGGGATAATTAGTTTTTTTGAAACCATCAACTACAAAAAACAAAATAAAGTTAGAATAAAAAGTTTCAATAACTGTGGTTATATAAATAATAAATGAGAAAAATATTATTGAAAATTTTGAAAAACTTGCAGAACATGACGAATTTGAAGAACTTGAATAATGTGAAGATATTGAATAATTTGAAGAAATTGAAGAACATGAAGAAATTGAAGAACGCGAATAACTTGAATAACTTGAAAAACTCGTGAAAAACTTGAAGAACTTGAAAATTTTGAAGAACCTGTGAAAAACTTGAAAAAATTGAAGAAGCAATAAAGAACTTGAAGAAATTGAAAATTTTGAAAAACCTGTGAAAAATTTGAAAAACTCGTGAAGAACTCAAAAAAATTGAAGAATCTGAAAAGCTTGAAGAACCCGTGAAGAACTTGAAGAACCGTGAAGAACTCATGAAAAATAATGAAATACTACAGAAATAACTGGTGCAATGCAGCTTAATCCTACAACATACTTTATAGTGAACAAAAATTGCCAAAATTAACAAATTCTAAGCCCACAAATAATTATCACCACTAATTATCCACAAACAATGATTACCCATTTTTAATTAACACATATATTACCTGTGAGTGCTAATTTGCATGGAAATCCTAGATACAAATGACAAGGGGGTGAGAGAGATCATTTTCCTGTATGTGTTGTTTCAACCTTAGGCAAAAGAGAGATGAGTATCGAGAGAAATGAGTACACCAGAGAGAGAGTGCAATAAGAGAAATGGATGAAGTGAGAGAGATGAGCGCATGAGATAGAGAGAGAATATAGGGGGAAGTTGGAAACTGAAAGGTTGGAAACTGAAACGAGGAAAGGGAAAAATGACATTTTACATTTTTTACACCTCAAAAATATCATTTTTGCAATAAATATTAAAAATATGTTATTCTTGCAAATACTGTTACTATTAGAGTCATTTTATCAAATTTCCCCAAAAATTCCAACACTTCCCATTTACAATTACAACTAGGCCAACATTAAAATAACACTAAAATTAATAAAATTCGCAACACTCTGACTGCACATCGACACAGATGCAACCACCACCACCAGCCGCGTTGTATTTGTCATCGATGTTATTATTGCATAGAACAAATCGATGGCACAACAATCATTTGACCAAATTTTAAGAGGGGTAGTTCTTTCACTATTACAGGTTGTAGTAGAATGTGATCGACAGAATAAAAGTGGTCCATACATATCACATTAATACATAATCATGATGATATTTTGATCCATTGTAACCACTTCTGTACGCATGTGACCGGATTGTAGCTGAGGGAGTCAATTGGTACAACACTTGTTGTAAGGGTATACACACATTTTGGGGGGGGGGNNAACTTTCTATTTTACCCTTCTGTTTTTTTTATTTACGTATTTGGTCGCAAGCTTTTAAGAACCTACATAGTAAGGGGGTGAAAATGCCATTTTACCCTTAAGAGTAATAATATATATTGGTGGACCAAATGAGGAGTAGGGTGCGACGCTCTCTCTTAATCTTCGAAATTTTGACAAATTCAATGTAAATTTTGAAAATTTCTTACTTGACTGACTATGTGGCCCCTTTGGAAAAGATCTAACTAAACGAATGAACTCAGCTCTCATATATCCAAAAATTCTAGGTTCAATATCGACAATATACGTATATAAAATCATGTATAAAAACAATGCAATCAAATATGGTAGTTATATTTTGTCGCTAATCTTTTCTCAAAACTATGATAAAGGCACAAGATCTAATTGAATATTTATTTGAACAATTTTATATATGATCGTGTATATACGAATCATTTTCCCACGGTTAACCAGATGGGTAAAGAGATTTGTCCTTACTATTTGATTGCATGATTATGTTAGTTTTGCCCATCAAACGCATAATAAATTACATTTTCACAACTACATTTGATGAATATGTATCACAATGGATCGAGGCTAAATTAATGCATGGCTTGTAAAGATAACACGTGCTTTAGATTTTGTCAAGACTAATAATTCTGAGGCATATATTTTCTAAGCAACTCATACATGTATACAAGTCCCAATTTGCATGTGAAATTTTCTTAATTTAAGTAATGATTGTATAAATGAGGACTAGATTTTTAGGTTTTCAAAAGCTCAGGACCAAGCTTCAATTTATGGTAAGATGAAGAATCAATATAAACTTCTTTTTTTTTTTATAGTCAGAATCAATATAAACTTAAAATATTTTGAAATGGTACCATCGATGAAATTTGTCACTGTCCTTATGGTGGTCTCGGGACCACTTGATTTTTACCACTTTCTGCTCATGCTTTTTGTGACGAATGAGATTCCATTGCATTGCCCCAGAGATATTGGAATTTTGGTGAATTACACTAACGCTCCTCATAGTCTTGACCAAATTTCGTTTTGGTTCTCATAGTTTCGATTTGTACGCCAAATCTTACAAGTTTTGAAACATTACCCTATTTAATCCCAAATTTAAGCAAAAGTGACAAATTTAATTCTTTACATTTTGTTTTCCTAATATCCAAAATTCTAGGGCGGTCAAAATAGGAGACAAAACAATACGAGTGTGTGTAAAATAACTACTCCCTCGTCCATAAAAGTTTGACTAACTTTTCTTTTTCATTCGTTCCAATATATAAACCACTTTCCTTATTAGAAATTAAGATAAAAAGTAACTTTACTAAAATACTCCTATTTAATGTCATATTTTCACACTGTCAGGAAGACATATTCTATTTAATTAGATTATTTTCGGAAAACTAGTAGTAAATCACTCTCTTCCTCTGCATAAATTAAAATTTCTAAATCAAAATAAAAGTCAAACTGAGACTATCTTTTAGGGATTGAGGGAGTACTTAACTTCTAAGTGAACCGTTTCTAGCTCAATTGACTATGATTACTTTACGTCCATGATAAATGCTTAATCTGTCCACAAATAATTAACACGGTAAAAGATAAGCACAATTTTACGCAAAAGTAAAAAAAAAACATCAAAATTTGAATTAATTACAAATGAGTAAATCTATTTTTATGATTTTTATCTCATTCTTATTCCTAACAATTATGAAAGTTACAAATGATAGCTCATTTAATTTTGCATAAATTGAACTTACTAAAACAGGAAGTATTCATTTTTTTTATATATCTGAAAAAATATATTAATTATTTATCAACGGATAAATTATTAATTATATGAGTTTCTCAAAATATGTGGACTATCCATGATGCAATTGAAACAAGGGGGCCAAATGGAGACAAAATTGTTTCCATCAAGGAAGAGAGAAAAACGAAAATTTTAAATCGAAGGACAGAGATTGCCTCGTTCCCATGGCTATAGTTCACACTCCACACAGTACTGTCCTTTTGCTATCTCTTCTTACCATTAATTCACTACACTATAATAATAATAATAATAATAATAATAATAATATATATTAGTTGCTACTTTTCATGCATGCACATATCTCGTACATATGCATAGATATTGGTACATATATAAATCTACGGTTTTGGTCTCTAACACCATTATTGTTTAATATTAATAAGAGATAAAATATAAATTATAGAAATAAAATTTTTAAATATATTTATAAAAATAATTTTATAATTTTTAATATAAAATTTTATTTCTATAACTTACAATTTATCTCATGTACTCTAAAATTTTAGAGTCACACGTCCCTCCTCCCATGTTTTATTGTCTATTTACCCAACTACATACTGACATGACCACTGCAAGACGAAAAGTATTGTTTACGTGGCACTAATTAATGGTCATGAGCAAGAAAGTCTTCTGTATAAAAGAGATTTCTTTTTTTAAATAAAATACAGGAATTCCTATATTTTAAGAATAAAAAATATTACAAACTTAAGATAATATATTATTACTATTTTTAATTTATTTTAAGTAAATTAATTGTAGTAAATTATTTTTATTTTACATTAATTTTATCCTTAAAATACAATAATTCATTACAAAAAAATTCTTTATATTACGAGAAAAAAAATACTTGTATTCAATACAAAACTTAAGATATTAGGTTTTATTCAATTATTATAATTTTTTGGATGTGTATTTTATTTTTATTTTTATTTTTTTCAATTATTAGATGTTTGTATGCATGATAATATGCTGTAGTACCTAATGGCAACAGGTGTGGATATTGAATGGACAAACCCACAATTAGTTGCAAATTTATTTCTATATTAATGAAGATGGGCCCTGCCTGTACCATTTATACAAACAAAGAAAATTTGACAAAATATTTATTAATAGTAGTTGCATGCAAGTAAATAATCCAGATTATGCAGGGTCAGCTACGAGATTCATTTGTTGTGGGAATAATGACAATGGATAAGTTAAAACTTTGTAATTAACCATCATGTGCGTTAGGTTATCCAAACATTATATTCTTGTAAAAAATGTGGATGACAATTAATTATATTAGCCAAAGTGGGTCTACATTTTGTATTTAATTTTATGCTCTCCCCTGGCCATAAAAATCACAGGGTTTAATCGAGCACAATTTTTTAAGACAAAAAAATAAAAAGAATTTTGAAGTAAAACAACATGACCCAATATACTCCTAATATTTCTTGTTTTATTTTATTATTTATTAAATAGTAGGAACAATATTAGTAGTTTTTAGAATTTGATAATGATTTGACATAAAATGTTTAATTATTTTTTGATAAATTAAAAAAAATATATGGCTATTATTTGTGGATAAGGTAGTAATATTTATTTGCCATTCTTCTATTGTCTTTGCATTAAGACGAAACAAAATTAGTCCATGGCACGTAAACAGGCCGGCCTTGGTACCCAGTTTCGAAAACGACAAAAAAGCCTGTTTACGTAAATATATATATATATATATATATATATATATATGTGTGTGTGAAACTTCGGTCTTTGGTTTAGAATAAAAAAATTTGGTAGATAGAAGGTCCAATTTGGGGCGTAGTGATGTGCAAGACTTTATATTGCCTATAATTAATCTTTGTTTGGTAGACTATCAATAAAATAAAATAAAATAATTATACTTATAGAGAAAATAGGAGCAATACTAAGGGCCAGCTTGCAATCGTTTTTCCTCAGATACTTCTGTTATTTGTTTTTTTTAAATATAACTAGAAGTATTTGGTAAATTCTATAACAACTATTTTTAATAATATTTTTATGGGTTTTTAAGGGTGCTTTTATAAACATCTTAGAGATGTTTTGAAAAGTTACTCATGTTTTATCTTTCTTTAATTAGCATAACAACTTTAATTATACTTCCTACATTTGTATTTTTACAATAATAAGCACCATTTTATCAAATATTAAATTAATTATCAAAATAAGTTTTAAAATTTATTTACCAAATAATAAAATTATATCCAATTCTAAAATTAATTTTAAAAATATATTTAAGAAGCTAATTTTAAAAAGGAATAGCATTTCCACACTGGCCCCAAGTATAGCAATATCTTTCATAATTGTGCAATCTGGTGGTTCATTCAACGCGTGTAGGTAACGGACAGTACTTGTGAGGTATCTGATATTATACTTTGTCCCCAAATTATAACCCATATTTGATTTTGTTGTATAAGGATCATATTGCCCTTACTTTATTGATATATTTTATTATTTTATAACTTAATATTTAGTTATACTAAGAAAACAATTACCAAATTTTAATAAAAGTAATATATTTGTATATAATAGTAACTTTTTTCAAAAAAACAAAAAACAAAAAAACTAGACAAAAAAATTTTTTAAGAGGTATTTTAGTAATTTTAGAGTAATTTATAAAAAGTAATATCACTTTCACCTTGTCCTGGAACATTTGGGGGTAAAGTGCAATGACTAAAATACCTCTTAGGGCATAGTGTAATTTCAGATACCTCAAGGGGTTTTATGAAATTGTCAGAAACATTGCGAGGGCAAAGTGTAATTTACACAAAATATAAATTCAACTTTTTATTCGGTTATTAAATGGGAAAAAATATCTAAATCACATCAATTATTTTTGGAATATTAGGCCTTTTGATCAATATTAATACGCCTTTCAAAAGCCCACTAGTGAAATATATGGCCTCATTCACCAATAAAAAGGCTCAACGGTTTAGATTAATCACGATTGTGCAGACTCAATATATAATTTTAGTATAATTGTACTTTTGAATAATGAATCATTTTCCTTTCGATAGTGGGCAATTAGGCCTTGTTGTAACCCTCACCCCTTGAATAGGGAGGCAAATGAGCGCTCTCCATTGTTCAGGCTCAGTTCGTTTGCTGAACTGTTTCCCTAGGGTTCGGTGTGGGCTCTTAAACGAGCTTTACAAGGCTTGCTAAAGATTGGCTTAATTTGTTTTTGAAAAGTTTGGGCTCAGGCTTGGCTTGATTCTTTTAACAAGTTCATTAGGCCCGCTTCCACTCATTTGTCAAAAATAATTGATTTGGGCCGTCGAACACTTTTAAAAGGTTAAGTATAGGCATGAACATACTGTGAAATTTGTATTTAATAATAATTTACTATAGATGCTTTAGATATTCAATCTGAACTATATATCAAGTATGTAAACTTACCCTTAAATTTTGAAAAAAAATATTGTTTTTATTTTAAAATTAATTAAATGAGTTTGAGCTATTAACAAGCTGAGGTAGAAATTGCTTATAGCATGCTAATTCATGGTATTTGGGTTCTTTTGCTTCCAAAACTTGTATTTGACCGAGCTGTCTTTTTTAACTGCAAAACATTACACTTTTACCCTTCTAGTTTTAATTAGTAACGTGATTTTACGAGATTTAGTTTGAATTGGTCGATTTTCAAGTTAAGCTTATGTTAAAGTCGGCTAGTGGACAACCAAATTGAGGTATGATCTGCCCCTTCCAACTATAATACATCACATATTGACCCACCAAACTATGAATTTCTAACAATGTGCCCCTTCCTATCTTTATCCAACGTAGATACAAAAGCTAGAGAAATCAAAGCCACATATTTATCTATTCAACTTGATGTACTATAAAACAGCAACGTTCTCAAAAACTACAATGCATGAAATAAAAACTAAGAACACTCGAAACATTCCAAACATACTCTCATTAATCTACAAATGCCAAACAGTCAAATCATCAATCGAAAGCCTCAGTTTTCCAGGACGGAATCTGAATTAACACGAACATCATTATGAAATGCATCTTCTTCTGCTAAAACTCGAAGAGAAAGTTAGGACTTGGGAGCTGAAAAACTATACAACCTGGAAGATTTTCATTTTCCTACTACTTTTCAATATTCAGGCATCGTCGCCGATAGAATTCAATATGCAGTCAACTTCAAGATAATTGAATAGTCAGTTAGAAGGGAAATCAACATTTATGTATCACATCCGAAGCCTTATGGATCAAATTTCGGTCGCCCTGCTAAGACAAACAAAAACTCAATATTTTTTAGTCCAGAACAAAAAGGAAAAGGGAATTTTTTTGCAACAAATCGTAGATGAGTTTCCAGTAATTACCACTTGACCCCAGAGGGTTCGACTCAAATCCCATTTGTAATAGACTCTGTATTTCGCTGTCCCACATATTCTGTAAAACAATCAGTTTACTTTCATAAACTAGATCACCAACTATTGCAAAAGCTTAAACTATTTTTTACCATTTGGGACCAAAGCCCTCATATGATAACCAACTATAGTGTATATATATACTACAGTATTTGGTTATTTAGTTTAGATAAGAAGCTATAGCGAGCTCTAATGTAGAACTGGGCTGAAAAAAGCATACCAAGCTCTCTTAACACCGCTTACTTGAGGCATTTGGTGGAACGGAGAGGCATTTGTGAGACGAGGCAATGGTCCCTGTGACATGATTGGGGGATAAGGATTCGGAGGATGGATACTGGGACCAAATCCTGGAAACCCGATATTGTCACCTCGCAAATGTTGAAGCTGTGTATATTGCACTGACGGGGTCAGATTAGAAGCACAATGTTTAACAGCGTAAGAAAATTTTCCGTCAACAGTAATGTTTGAAGTATGGTTTTCCTTCAGGAAACGAAAAATATATGCACATTTGAACTGTATTTTTTGTTCAACTGATACATTGTTTACTTGAAAAGACTGCAAGGGTGTACCTCTTTGGACAAGATTCTGTCGATATCAATGTTCAGTTCAGGATCAACAGTAGCAAGTTTCATCGATAGAAACTGCAACAAGAAAAGACATAGGTAAACAAATGCATATACGTGGTTATGAGTGTGTTTGGTTTCGTGTGTGTATGTGTTGGGGTAGAGAGAGTATTAAATAAGGTATAAATACGATCCTTGGAAACTAATCTGGATAGCCCAAAATCGTCGAAAAACATTTAAAGTGTTACTATTGTCACCAAAAATGAAACTCCACTTGTAATAAGTACCTCGACTTGCTGTTGCAGGGACTGCACATAGTTGATAATCTCATCAAGCATTACTGCCTTCCCCGTAATCTGTATTAGCCAATAGCAGCAATTATTGATGAACATCGGCAGTTCGAAAATATTTGTTCGTAAAAACCAATCATTACACTAGGAGACAAGAAAAGTTACAATAGCCTTTACAAAAGTTGCAATGTTTAAAGTCAAGGAAACTAGTAAATTTTAAACAGGAATCAGAGAAACTTGCACAACCTAGATTTCATCATATTACCTTGTTGCAACCGGGGACAAGATCTTGAAGCAATCTCATTCTCTCGCTAATCCTCTCTCTTCTGACCTGAAACCAAAGAAATCGTTACTCCCATTAGAGCATGAGATAGAAGAAAATGAAATGCATGCATATATATACTCGTATATGTACCAAGTTGATAGATAAACAAGTGATTCAGCTTCTTATAAAAAAAAGTACCCTCTCTGCGAGGCTGTGACTATTCGTTGCGTACCCCCTTCTGGCCCTCACATGAATGTAATTTTCTTTAGCTGAGTCATCGTTGTTAGAACCATCCTTCACTTGCTTGCCGGTTTGCTTACCCCGCAAAGTAGTGCCCAAGTTATGTTCTATTTTCTGCCTCTTCTCATCATGTTCATTAGGGTGTTCAGGACTATCAACAGACATCTCTTTCCTTTGCTCTCCCTATGTCCATTACGTCATGATTAACAAAAACATTTTTATCAACTGAGGTGGTAAAATATACTTAGTCAGAAGCAAACATAGTTTTTGGTTTCTACAATTTCTAATTTAGCTGGGAAATTAGAAAACTCAGTCGAGCGCAACCCTGTGCACAAATTGGGATAGAACAACTACAATGCTTGAAGTCCATTGTTTCGAAACTATTTGGCTTTCAAACTTGTTTTCAAATTTTGAAACTAAAAACATCATATGATGGCATGACATAAAAATGGCAAAATAATTCAGAAGAGGGCTTTCGAGAATTTTCTCAAGTCACTCAGTTTTATGGAATACCAAACAGCTATTTTTACCAGTACTAAACAACATTGACAAAGCATAACATGAAAACAAAACTCCATTCAAGTGTTCCATTTTTCTTAGTCTACTATCTTTCAATGACACTGAGAACGAAAACAAAATCATGTACTCCAAGGCATATCGTAAAAGTCAAATAATCTTTTAGAACTAAACTAAGTAGCTAACCATCGTTCTATATGAAAGGAATAGCAAGAAAACAATAATATTTTCCAGAATTTTATTTCTTAGTCCACTGTCATTCAGTAAAAACAAGAAAGAAAAGCAGAAATGAAATATATATTGGGGCACAACCTAGCACTAGAATAAGCAGCTACACAAAGAAAAGACTGTACCTTGCTGTGACTTTGCGGAGAATTCGACTCGGATCCTCTCTTTTTCCCTTTTCCGCACGGCGATTTTCCCTTTCCTCCATCTTCTGAAACTTGTTGTTCCCCCTTACAAATGCCACCATTTGTAGAATAATTTTGAGGACACCCCATGGTACTGATCTGCCCACAATCATTTAACCCAAAAGAACTAACCATTTCCGATAAGCTCCCATTTCCGAAACACGAGAGCTTAGGTACCATCTCACCGAAATCCGAAAGCGTTTGATAATGAACCATCCCTTGATTCCCAATTCCGAAATCACTATGAGGAATCACAGAAGCAGCCCCAAAATTCTCACTCTGGCTAAGCGAAACAATGGGATCCCAAAGAGAAACTGGATTTGTGTTCATCACAGAAGATGGAAATTTCAATAGGGTATCATCACTACTTCTACGCTGATGATCAAAACCCATGTTTTCATTTTCCTCAATACCCATTTTCTCAAAGACAAATAAGAATCCTCCAAAAACCTAACCTTCAAAAAGAGAATCCCAATTCAACAGTTACCCAAAACTTAGGCTAGATGAGGTCACTTCACACAAGGGACTATGTATATATAAAGAGCAAAGTGAGTTCTGACCAAATTTAGAAGCTTAAATATATATCTTGTAGCTCTCAACAAGCAACCTCAGCAGCTTTATAAAGCTGATGGGGTAAAAGTGGAAAAAGGAAAAAACTTCTCATAGCAGCATCCAATGAGGCATAAAATCTTTGAGAGCAACAGCTAGCTATTTCTGTTTTCAAAAACTCTAGGGATGGGAATAAAAGGTAAATTCACAGGACAAGAAAGTATTGATTTTTCAGAGCATAAAGTGGACTAAACAAGCAGAATATAACCACAGCAATAGCTAAGCAACAGCTCACTATGTTATAAGAAAAAATAAAATAAAAGCAGATTCCCTTTTATTTCCTCTTTTGTTTATTGGGAGAAGCAATTGAGCCCTAAATTTGATTAACCCAGAAAATGAAATTTATCTCAAATATGGGAGCAATTGGAATCAAATTGAATATATGGAACCCAAAACCGTTATTTTGAACGGTACCCAGTTGAGACCTAAATTTGATTAACCCAAAAAAATAAAGTTTCACTTAAATTTGGGGCAATTGGAATCATATTGAATACATGGAAGCCTAAAAGAGGAATTTTGATTAGTACCCTTTTCAGAATTTTCTCAGATGGGTACCCAAAAAGGGGAGATTAGAGAATTAAATTCAAAATTGAAGTATACAGAAACTGAAATTGGCAGAGTCCCTAAACAGTGATCCTTAAATGGGGTTGCTGTTCTAAATTCCACAAAGAGAAACCAAATTCACAAAATGGGTACCTGTGGAAAGCAGCAATTGGAAGCATCAAATTCCTATTTTTATAGTCTAGAGACTGGTAAAAACAGCTAGAGAGACACACACACAAAGAGAGAGAGAGAGTGGGAGAGAGAGAGAGAGAGAGATAACATCATGCCGCCCATGGCGTCGATCCTACGCCGGAAAATCCACCCCAACCCCTTCATCCTCCGCCGACAACTCTTCTCCTCGCCGCCGGCGAAGCCTCACCGGTGCGATCGGAGGATAGAGAAGATACTCGTGGCCAACAGAGGCGAGATAGCGTGTAGAATCATGAGGACCGCCAAGAGACTAGGGATCCCAACAGTCGCCGTCTACAGCGACGCTGATAGGTACAGCCTCCACGTCAAGTCCGCCGACGAGGCCGTCCGAATTGGCCCGCCGCCCGCTCGGTCGAGCTACCTCAGCGCCTCCGCGATCATCGAAGCCGCCATTCGTACCGGTGCTCAGGTAGTACACACACACATGTATATATATATTATACTACTAGGAAATAATGTTAGCTTAAAGATAAAGCCATGGACTCAAAGATTGTGCAAATTAGATTTAGTTTTTACTCTGTATTATTTGTTTCTTATATATTTTAGGACATATTAATTCTATTGTTCCGTTTTGTATTATTTATTGCGCAGTTGAGCTCTTTGTTTACAGAGATGGAATTGAGGTACTTACGCTGATATTCCATAATTAGTCCGTAACTTAAATTTTAGGGATTAAATCCAAAGAATGCTCCCACCATGTCCATACATTATACTCCGAGCTGTGCCTATCGGGTGTCTGGTGTGAGCATTTTGCGGGGAGTAAATTTTTAAGTCATCTAGAAAATAGGGGGTTTGCAGCAGCGATGCTTGAAATCGGGTATTAATGTTCATCCCTAGTTATATTTGCAACAGTGACACCTCGAGGTATCAGAATTGAAGCTTAGGGTTAAAAATTATCATCATCATCATTATCATCATCATTGTCATTGCTGGTTCAATTTAAATAAATTGAGTATCTGGTGGGATATTGATTTTTTTCATGACACACACATCTCTAGTTCAGTTCCGTATGCACGAGCATCCACTTTATTTGTCTATTGTCATTGCTGTATGCTAACTTTGTTGCATGCATAGAAGGCTGAGTGAGTGTAGTTTTGGACATTGAGAGGACATGGTTTCAGGATGGAAATGTTTTTGATATTTAGGCCATCCACCCAGGCTATGGTTTCTTATCCGAAAGTGCTGAGTTTGCTCAACTTTGCGAAGACGAGGGTTTTACATTTATTGGACCTCCAGCATCTGCTATTAGGGACATGGGTGATAAAAGGTATAAGTCAACGAAATTTCTTATTTCTTGCGTTTCTTCCATTTTTGACCTTCATCTTGGAGTTAGAGAAATGTTGTGACTAGTTCTTTTGTGGCTTGGTTTCATAGTTGCTATGTTTACTTGCTTTGCAATGTTTCATTGACATGTTGACTATGTTGTAACTTGTTACCGCTGCATATTTTGTTTTGGCCTCTCTTTACTCGTCTGCAAGCAGTCCTGCTTTGTACCCATCCCTGTATGCATTCATCTTCTTTGTGTTTCTCTTTACTCCTTTGTTCATGCTCGGTTATATATATGCACTTCTGTTTGTTCTCATGAACAGCAGGCCCATTAATTACTGTTAATGTATTTTTATTTTTGTCAGTGCATCAAAGAGGATAATGGGTGCAGCAGGGGTGCCACTTGTGCCCGGATATCACGGTGACGAGCAAGATATTGATCTTATGAAGTCTGAAGCTGACAAGATTGGATATCCTATTTTAATAAAGCCGACTCATGGTGGTGGAGGGAAGGTGTGCCACAAACGGTGTTTCCTTAAGACATGAATTTCTTTTACTTACATGAATATTTTTAGTAATCGATTGCGCATGTATATTTTATATGCTTTGGAGTGTTATGCCTTTTGTTTCGGCTTTCTTGCATTGTTCAATAGTTGCCTTTCTTGCCATCATCACCATAGCATTTCATTATTGATTTCGTTTTTTGTTCATTAGCTTCCATTATTTAGTTCAGTTGATATCGTAGTGTGTGATCTAGAGTAGCAGTGATGTACAAACAATGGGCAAGATTGTAGGTTTTGATGTTCCAGTGTTTTCTTTTTACAAGTGTTTTGAATTCAGCTACACCAACTCATCTTACCTTCTGTGAAAAAGCGATTTATTTAAAAAATAATACTATTCATCAAAGTGAACGCGTGCAGTTCTTGTGAGTGATTTTGAGGCATCATTACTTCAGTCAGCTTTAAATTAAACTAACTTCATCTGCCCCCTTCAGTATGGATGTCAACATGTGATAGATGTATTCTTGTTTTCCAATCTAGTTGCTTTTGAATTGAATTTTGTGGGTGGTACAGAGATCGTCAAACGGTCGAGTTGGCTTCCGTTGACCTTCCGGGAATAATGGTAAACGGTGAGTAGGATGAGCGGGCCGCCGGGGTCTTGGTCTCCTGGTGATTTGTGTGTTATATTTGATGATGGTGATGTTGAGATATATGAGTTGATGATATGTTGTTGATGATTGAGGAAAATGGAGAAGAGTCCCACTATTTATAGAGAACTTATAAAGCAGTTGTAAGATAGTGGGCCATTTTCTTTGAAAGTATGAGATCAAGGTACAGTGGACACTTGAGAACGTGGTTTAGTGGTTTAGTCTTCTGTAGTAGTTGGTGGAGCGTTTTCCCACTTCCCGAAGGCGCTTGACTTTTTCTCCCTTAATCGGTCATGCCTCGACGAGCCCCTTATTCCATCCTCCAATCCGCACGCCCCTGATGATCCCGCTCTGAAAGAGGCCTAGGTCCTGCCATTGACCTCGGTTGCTGATGGAGATATGATTCGAGTATAGATGGGTTGTGCTAAGATGACTCCCAATGATGAGGTTCGATGAGAGGACTAAGATACCTTTTGATAATTAAGTTCCACTTTAGACTCCGCAAAGAAGGTTAATATGCTTTATGAGAATTAAGCTCTGCTTTTGGCTCCGCGGAGAAGGCTCCGCTTTTAGGCTCCGCAGACCAGACTCTGCTTAAGGCTCTGCGGAGAAGGCTCCGCTTTTAGGCTCCGTGGATCAGTCTCTGCTTTTGGGGGCTGAAATTCCTCCCAATGAATGTCTCATATTTCTCTAGTCAGAACTCAATATTCAATTAAGAGTCAACTTTTTTATAGATTAATTTTGTTCAAGTAACTACAAATTCTAACTAAATTAACTGGATGATTGACCGATTATTTCAGGGTATGAGAATTGTGCAAAGTCCAAATGAGTTTGTTGACTCGTTCTTAGGAGCACGACGTGAGGCTGCTGCTTCTTTTGGCATTGATACAATCTTGCTAGAGAAATATATCACAAGACCGAGGCACATAGAAGTTCAGGTATTCTCATCTGTTTTTCCATATGCATATTGGCAAGGCATATCCTATTTGATGAGATGCAACCTTTTTGTTTCAATTGTTTTCATGTCTCTTGTGGGTAGCATAATTTTGTTGGCTTTTAATTAATTCAAAATGTATTGATAAAAGAAAACTTACTCAGAAGGGACAAGGTGCTAACACGTTCTGTTCTTCTTGATTTTCCTAATGTCATAGGTGTTTGGGGACAAGCTCGGTAACATTGTACATTTGTATGAGAGGGACTGCAGCGTTCAGAGAAGACATCAGAAGATAATTGAAGAAGCTCCAGCTGTATGAAATCCTCTATAATTTTGAAGATTGTTTTCATTGACTTCATATGCCAGATTTTGATAATTCCACTGCTAATGCAGCCAAATGTCTTGAATGACTTTCGCTCCCACGTGGGTCTAGCTGCTGTATCTGCTGCCAAGGTCTGAATGAGAATCTCTTATTCTTTTTAATCTCAATTTCTGTTTTACATGCCAGGTTAACAAACTTAAACACTGAAGCATGATAATATCTTTGTGTTGTTGGTATTTTCCTTGGGCTATGTGTAAGTTTGTTTGTTCTTTACTAATAATAATGTTAGAAATGCATCCAGAACCACAAATGGGAACTTTGCAGGGTGTTGATGGTGGTTCATGAAAAGAACATTTCCATGCAGTTAATGATATGGTTACTCTGGTGTATGTTTTTGGTCACCTAATCCACGAAAACTACATCCTGCAATCGTCTTTATTAGAGTTGTAGCTCATGAATTTAATTTTTGCTTATACTATAATGACAAAACATGTTTTTTTACTCTGAAACGGAGACTGTTTTGGTATTAATGTCTTCAAGGCATCTATTATCTGAACTTCACAGAAGTATTTTACTGAGACATCCTTTGCGCTAGAACTTTTGTTATGAAATTCGTTAATTATTGTTACTAATGTTGCAGTTCCTTTCTGATTTCTGAAGGCAGTTGGTTATCACAATGCTGGCACCGTGGAGTTTATTGTTGATACTTCTTCAGGACATTTTTACTTCATGGAGATGAACACACGCCTTCAGGTCCTTTGATTACTCTGGTTATCTATCTTCTATTTCGATGTCTTTGCCAGAAATCGATTGGTTTCAATTTGTCACTGGTAGGTTGAGCATCCTGTCACTGAGATGATTATTGGCCAAGATCTGGTGGAATGGCAAATACGCATTGCAAATGGAGAACCTCTTCCAGTGAACCAAGCAGAAGTGCCCTTATCAGGTCAAATGCTTACTGAATTTCTCATTTTGTCCGTGTCAATTATAATCTTTCCTACTTAATTTCTTTTCCGAAAACTGGAAAAAGTAATGATCTTCTTATATGCAGTATGAATTGATGATAAATTTGACATATCAGATTAAGTGCCATTGCAACTTGAAAACATGGTAATTGCCAAAAAAAGATTTGCAACATATCACGAACTAAAATTCCTAAGCATCAGATCTTTTGAACAGATTTAGGGGAACAAAGTCTGTGTTTGAATATGTTGTTTGCGTTTGCCTTTTTTCTTCTGCTTCTATGATGCGTACCGGCATGGACCCAATGATGTCAAATACTTACTTTTTTATGATCATAGAATAGTGAGTTTGCTTAATAGGATTTCTTTACATGTGAGCAACTGCTTTTTTCCCATTTTATTTCTGGAAAACAAACCTTCACTTTTGTTGACCCAGCTTATCGAGTCACATTTGTTCACTCAAGAAAAGACCATACTTTAACATGCTAGAAGACTGAAGAAGTGTGGCACTTAAAACCATCCCCGATTGAGTAAGAATGATTTTCATTGACCGTTAAAATATTTTTTATTGATCTCATTAACATTAGCAGGTCATGCTTTTGAAGCCCGAATATATGCAGAAAATGTTCCAAAGGGATTTCTTCCTGCCACTGGGGTTCTTCATCACTATCGTCCCGTTCCAGTATCGTCGACAGGTATAATTATGCAAATTTATTTACGCATCATATGCACACGTCTTATTTGCAAGAAATGCTATCAGCTTCGGAGATTCCTGATTGTTAACAATGATGGTCTTGTCGAGAAGAGTGAAATACAGATTAAGAAATAATGCTTTACTTGTCTCATGTCTAGGATTGTGAATCTGAATACCGTTAGCTACCTGTAGGACATGTAACCTGTTTAGAAAATCGAACTTCATTTGGACATAAATACTGCTGGAGTTTTGTTCTCAAAGTGCATATTTTTCTTTTTCTAATGTGTTTCTTGTTCTTTTTACCAGTTTGGGTTGAAACTGGAGTTGAACAAGGGGATGCTGTTAGCATGCATTATGATCCTATGATTGCTAAGCTTGTAGTGTGGGGTGAGAGTCGTGCTGCAGCACTGGTGAAATTGAAGGACTGCTTGTCCAAATTTCAGGTATGAAACCTATTTGAGATATTTCTACACACGGCAAACAATATCTGGTTATTATTTATTTGTTAAGATTTCTATGATCCTAAAACTCAAATACTTTCTTTATTCCTGGGGACAAACTATTAAATACAGTCAGAAGAAGGGAAAGTAGACTGTTTTGTACCAATGATGAGCCTAGCTTTAAACCATATTATATCTTGAAATTCATTTATTAATCAATCAACTTGAGTACTGGACCGTTTATTGTTTAATTTAAGCATATACAAATTCATTGGCTATGCAGGTTGCTGGTCTACCAACTAATATAAATTTTCTTTCAAGACTTGCTAATCATCAGGCATTTGAAAATGGTGGAGTAGAAACCCACTTTATTGATCACTTTCATACTGACTTGTTTGTTGATACAAGTAACCTAAAATTGGCACAAGAAGCAGAGAATTCTGCGAAATTCAGTGCATCAGTGGTAGCTGCATGTATTTGTGAAAAGGAACATGCAGCTTTAAAGGACAAACCCCCAGGTATATTTGATGGTCAGAGCTTCTCTTTAATCTCCTATTATATAGGCCATCATATAATTTTATCTTACAAATTTTGCAGGGGGTCTCTCTATTTGGTATGCTCATCCCCCTTTTCGAGTTAATCATCGTGCTAGGCGTACAATGGAACTTGAGTGGGTCAATGATTATTACGAAAGTGGTTCAAAGTCCTTGACACTTTCCATCACATATCAGCCAGATGGAAACTATTTAGTTGAGGTACTTAACTACCGTGCATATATTTATATATCATAATTAAGAAAAAAAGAAAAGAGTACTTATCATATATCATCATTTAAGGCTCTTTTGTCTTCTTTTTCTTTTTAATTAAAAATTTTAATTTCTCATTTGTTTCAGACTGGAGACAGCAATGCACCAGGTTTGGATGTCAAAGTAGAATACTTGGAAGGTAATGACTTTAGAGTTGAAGCCGGTGGTTTAAGCAAGAGTGTTACTGTTGTTCTTTATTCGAAGGTATGTTTTGTTATGAATGCTCTACCTATTGCAGAATCTACATAGAATGATTAAGGGCATTCTAAGTTGTTGATCTTTCTTAGACTCTGTGATTTATCCAGAGCCATGTTCAGTGTATTTGAATACTCCATGGAATTCAGTTGACTTTTCTTTTCATTTCTCAACTCAAGCTCAAAGAAGCGTTTATATGGATGCCCATCATCATAACTTTCCCTCTGGTGCATTATATTCATCTGCTAGCACAGGTTATTCTGTATCTTCCATGGATCCTACTTAACGCCCCAATAAACTTTTGTATATCCCTTATATACCCATGTGATAGAATTTATTCGTGTAATTGCTTGTGATGAGTTTTGAGCAATGCACTAAACTCAAATTATTTGGATTGAAATATATATTAGATGTGAAAGTGGACTCTTTTTTCTTTTTTTTCTGTATTAGTAATAGTAATCATCAAGAATTTGTGGTTTCACAGGATAGGAATGACCATATTCATATTTGGCACGGCTCAGACCATCATTGTTTCAGACAAAAAATGGGTTTTGTGCTTACTGACGATGAGGAAACCCAACATAAGCCTAGTTTTGAGGCATCATCTCATCCTCCGGGGACAGTTTTGGCACCGATGGCTGGTTTAGTAGTTAAAGTTCTGGTGAACAATGGGACAAAGGTTGAAAAAGGGCAACCTATATTAGTCTTGGAAGCAATGAAGATGGAGGTCTGTACTCAAGCTGGAGTAATTGTAATGCATTTTAAATTCGGCACCTTTTAAAATGGTTTTCTTAAATATGAAATAAAACAATTTTGGAAACCCACTTGAGGAGAGAACCAATAAAGAAAAGCAGATTACGGCTATCTTCAAATTATCTATAAACCACTAGTGTATTTCTTTTGTTGAATTTATCCTTGCCTTCTTTTTCTAATAGCACGTTGTGAAGGCACCATCTGTTGGGTATATCCATGGGCTTCAAGTTGCTGCAGGCCAACAGGTCACCGACAGCAGTGCGCTCTTCATTGTCAAGGTACAAGGTCTGTTTATGAAAAATATCTTATACTTGTACATGCTTAAACTTTCCTTTGAATATGTTAATCTCAAATAGCTCTTAGCTGTGTCTGTATATTACTAAGTTGTCGACATCGTGTGAGTTCTTTCTATGGTGATCAAAGTGGTGGCTTTTATGGAAAATGGAGTTAAGCTGTCTTGTAGTGTAGTTTCCCAGGCCAATTACAAAATCATGGATTACTATTTACCCCCCAAAAATTTGAAGAAATATAATGGATTAAGCTTTTAATATAAGAAGACGATTGATCTTGAGATGATTTGTAGAAAGATGATCTTGAGGATATGTGTGGTCAAAACTACAGTAATACATTTCTGTAATATGTTAAAATCACAGCTAATGCTTGTTTCGTTAAAATTTATTCTGAATCTTCTTGTTTTGTCCATCAGGATGAATGAAAATGCTTGTAAAAACTTGAGACTTGCAAAGGCGTGTTTGTTGTGAACTTGCGATGGAGCAGCTGTTGGCTTATCGCTGTGAGTTCAACGAAAAAAAATAAAAATGCAAGGCTTGTTTTACTTGCTTGCCTTATCTTATAATTTCTACTCTTATACTTCCTAAAAAAAGGTTGCAAGTTTAATCACTAGTTCGTTTTATTGTTGTATTTTTTTTTTTGGATGAGTGTGGTGCCTTATTACTTATGCACCAATGCCAAATGTACAGATATGTGGACTGGATATGCTTTTTTATAATCTGTCTGATTGGTGTTTATCCATTAAAAAAGGCAACTACCAAGCGAAATTATTTTAGTAGCAGTAATTTGATTGCGGCTTCAGATATATGTATCTCCTTGCCGTCATACAAAGGTACTTATACACTAGGGAAGGACTTTTGTTTTATCGTACTCCATGGTAGTATTCGAAATCTTTTGTGGTTACGTTATAGGTATCATTCATATTGATCACTTCAGCGAATTGTGCTATGGGTAAAGCAAAGTAACATGTCCAAAATTTGTAAGAATCAATATAGATTCACACAATCTTTAGATTTGTGTTCAAGCGTATATGCCATCAAAATTTTCTTAGCTATGCTTGCTTATTTTTGGTTGAGAAGAATAATGTCATTGTCTTTCTTAGTTGTGGCTTATATTCAGGACTGAGAACGTATTAAATGAATGGAGGAAAACAGATCGGAAAATGTGTTACTTGTAGCCAAAGTTAGTGAATTGCCATTCTGATCCTTACTTTTATTTATGTTGTAATTAACTGTTTGTTCGACATTGTAAAAGGTGAAAAGAAAAAGAGTATGCCGTGTTGCGTTCTTGCTATTTAACTTTATTTTTTGCCCCTTTGACTAACATGTGGAGATATCATATTGCCGCCTTACCTTTTTTTCTTATTTTGTCTTAATACTTGGTGTCTCTGTCGCACATAAAAATGTCATCAGCTGTATACTTGAATCTTCAATTATTATTTCGTTTCTTGGACCATTTCGGTAGTTTCTGTAATGTTTTATGGAACCAACAAATATAGCTGAGTACAGATTTTAGAAAACTATGTTGTTTTAAAAAATTAATTGAAAAGTTTCTTCGTAATGAACCAGCTAATGAAAAGTTTTGAACATTTTAACTATGTGGTCGATTTGACCACATGTCAGAGTATGCAAAGTGCTCTTTTTCTATTTCATTTCAACTTTTAGATTCTGTAATAATAAGTGTTATCCTCCCGGTTAGCTTCTGCGTTCATTTCGAACGAAGATAAATTATTTGCACCAATGTCATCGCCCTTTCGTAAATATAGTTGTATCACTGACATTGATTGAACTGATTTTTAGTACTAGAATTCTAGTAGGGACCATATGCTTATGCATTGAAAGAAGCGGGCTGACTGGCAGTGGTGCTAGGAAGTTCCTATTTGGTG